>CAXKVY010001504.1:0-21010 GCA_964058915.1 Tetropium fuscum
CCAGGCAATAACATTCTACAACAGATTTGGGTTATCGGGCCACAAACCTGATCATTCATTACATCATAGGGTAGTCTTTTTTTCATAAAAAAAACGGTCAACAATTTGCGGGCTGAAGTGCACATAACCCACTCCTAATGCCTGACCGAGTCGGTGTAGGCCTGCCGATCCGATCGATTTGTCCCCCTTATCGCTATTGGACCACTTACGCTACTACCTAAACCATCGGCTATTATACCCCCAACGTGAAATACGGCGGTTTCCCTGTTCACAACATGTGCCACTCTGTGTTATTGCTCCAAAATGAGATTTGGAGACCTTAAAGATAGCCCCACAAAAGAGACATAACGACAATAGAAATGAGAAATTATGTCGCGTTTTTACAATGTCCCTTTATCGGACGTTTATTATCGATGTTATTGTGAGCTTAATGGGAACGCCGGCCCAAATAATAATTTGCTCCACCTCACTTCGGGACCGAGGTTTCCGTGATGGGGTCGGTTAATTGCGATCTAAATGGCAGTTATAACTTATTTGGAAATTATATTGAAATTAATACACCCCTGGTTTCGTTTTATTGTGCATAAAATTAAATGACCACCTTTACTCGGTCTATAATAATATCAAAATAACTTTACGAGCACATTGCTCGCGCCATTAACTAAGTTACAATTTCATCTACGGAATTGTCAATCCCTTTCAACTAACCTAACCTTAGGGCCGCGTTTAGATATTTTGGTACCCTAGGCATAATTTATTTTGCCGCCCCCTTTATATATATATATATATATATATATATATATATATATATATATATATATATATATATATATAAGGGTGGGTCCGCCAATAGGGACGCTCGATCTTTGACAGCTCATGGCGGCCATGTTGTTTGTGGTAGAGTTGGCAAACGTAGTTGTTATTATTCAGTGTATCTTCACAAATCACCATGAACCAATTCAGCCGCGAGCAACATGTGCAAATCGTTAAATCGTTAAAACTTATTACGAAAATCATTCATCGGTTCGAGCAACGTTCCGCGCGCTCCGCCAATTTTACGGTGCAATTGATCGTCCTGCTGAGTTGACTATCCGTCGTTTGATTAACAAATTCGAGGCAACCGGTTCGGTGAACAATCAGCCAACACCGACGCGTCGTCGAAACGTCCGATCTGCCCAGAATGTCGCCGCTGTGCGCGATAGTGTGCGTGAAAATCCGCGACAGTCAATTTCACGTCGCGCACAGGAACTCCGCCTTTCGGAAACATCACTTCGCCGAATCTTGCATCTGGATTTGGGCATGCATCCGTACAAGATCCAGCTGACACAAGAGCTCAAAATAAACGACCATAGACAGCGCCGTATCTTCGCTAATTGGGCTTTAGAGCAGTTGGAAGTCGACCCCGATTTTGGTCGCAAAATCATCTTCAGCGATGAGGCACATTTTTGGTTAAATGGGAATGTCAACAAGTAGAATTGCCGTTATTGGGCCGAGAACAATCCACAGGAGGTCCACCAGGTCGCAATGCACCCAGCAAAGGTAACTGTTTGGTGTGGATTTTGGGCCGGAGGCATCATCCGGCCGTATTTCTTCGAGAACGACGATGGTGTGTCCATCACGGTAAACGGCGAACGATACAGATCCATGATAACGAACTTTTTCTGGCATGAAATCGACAATATGGATGTCGAGGATATGTGGTTTCAGCAGGACGGCGCTACGAGCCACACAGCGCGCGCCACAATGGATCTTCTGCACGAGCGCTTCGGAGGAATGGTTATCTCGCGCGGAGGCGACATCAACTGGCCACCGAGATCGTGCGATTTAACCCCACTAGACTATTTCTTGTGGGGTTTTCTTAAATCACAGGTCTACGCAAACCAACCACAAAACACTGATGCCCTCAAAGTCAACATACGCCACGCCATCGATGAAATACAGCCCGATTTGTGCGCCAGAGTCATTGAAAATTGGACTTCTCGTATGCGCGCCACCCAGCGAAGCCGAGGTGGACATTTGACCGATATTATTTTCCATACATAATGCCTTCGAATACTCTTTCAAACAAAAAATAAATTTCATTTATACCTCTCACACAACTTGCTTTATTTCATTTTAAAGATCGAGCGCCTTCGTGAATGCATCCTGCTTCTAACAATCTTCTACGTATCGTTCTTTCACTTACTCACTCACTTTCACTCGACGTACCATATGCAAGTCATTTTTTAGATACACAGCAGTAGCTCTTCGATCTCTTAAAGTGATCATCAGCTTGAGTGGTCATTCTCCTTCTGCCAGAGCCTTGCCGCCTAATAAAGTTTCCCGTCTGTAGATACCTATTCCAAACATCACAAACTGTAGACCGCGCAATTCCCAGAGTACGGGAGACATAACTCTTATTGCGGCCATCCTCTATTAAGGCAACAATTCTACCTACGTCTGCTGTAGTTACCATGATGACAACACACTAAATTAACTGTACTGTCAAATATTCTGTCACAATAACCGCGTATTTAGCCAACGTCGATGTTTTTTAATTAAAAATGATAAAATTAACAGCGTTTCATTTAAAATTTTGCTGCTCGCAGAAGAAATGAGATAATGGGATGAATCAAAAAACAAAATGTTTACAATACGTCTAAGATGGCAGCAAACAGTTTGTAAACAAAATTATTCGCCTCAATTTTTCCACAGGGTGTTTTGAGTTTACGACAAAAAACAACACTTTGATTTACCCCTGTATAATATTGCCTGGACGAAAAATATGACTTATTACAATAATTAAAAAGACACATAATGAACTGATCTACAGACTGGTAAAAAATTTATGAAAATCAGATGAAAAATAAAAAAGTTATTTTCTTTTATTCGTAATTAAAATTAATATAATTTGGTGAAATAAGAAATACCTCAGTTCTGGGAATAAAAATCCTTTAATAGTAATAATAGTAATAATTATAATAATAATAATGAAAACACAATCGACGTTTTCCATGGCAATTTTAAAAGCGTCGTTGGTGTCTTTGAATATGTAAGTTTCATTGAAAAATACAAAGCGATCCTCAGTTACATCACAAGGATTTTTCAAACCATATAATTGACAAATTTCTCAATTTCTTCGAAAATTACAATTAAGTTGTCGCCGCGTCGGCGTCGTCGTGAATTTGGCTCAAATGTTTGAATGCAACCTGCAACGTTTTCGATGATTTGACTAGATTGTAAGGTTGCTGTTTTCCTTTTCGAAAGAAAGCAGGATTAAATCGCAACTAGTAAAAGCGTGAAACGCAGAAAGCGCAGCACAAAGAGATTCACCTATTTTGTCAAATAGTTGTGTGACATTAATTTTTCTGTGGTTGTTACCGACTCCAACTTCCATTCGAATTTTCAAGTTACTTTTTAATTTGCTCATGTTGCCAAGTAAAATGACAAGTATGTCAGTATCCAAACATCTAATTTATACGTTTTCTTCATAATCAATATGGAAAATATGGTGAACAATTTTTGTATCGGCTTCTTCGTGATCTGAACATGTTATCAAACAACAACTTGTGAACAAAGTATCGTCAACGCCTGTAATAACCAATTCTTCGAACATCTCAAATTTATAGCAACCATCGACATTGATGTATACAATTTTGTTTTCAAAAAACTGTGCCATTTCCTGTTTCCCCCAACGAGTTATGTTATTAAAGAAATTGCTAATGTTTTTTTAAATTTTATATTTCGAAGTTCTTTCACGATGTCTGTTAGTCGGCTTTGTTATTCTCCATTGATGTGATAATCACCCTTTTCAAAAGTGTCCCGAAGAGGCTGCTCGTTGTATTTGATACAAGGAGAGACACACTGATCGAAAATGAGAGCGATATGTTTTATATTTCTTTTCACTATCATTTTCAAAATCTGTTTGGAAATGTTGCCAAATGTTTGTGGTACGTCCTTCATAAGGTGAAGAAACTATGTAAACTTGGTAACTTTGGTAACATGTAGGTAGGTAGGTAATGATAATAAGTTAACTAAAATAAAAATTACATTTCAAAGGCTTTCTTCCTAGACTCTTCTTCGACAAAATCATTAATGACTTCATCATCATAACTAACATTTTTGGTTATGTCGCATTCCAAAGACAACATAGATATCGCATTAAGACGTTCTTGATTTATAGTGGATCTAAAATTGTTTTTAATCCTAGACAATTTTGGAAAATGATCTTTCACATGACATTAGCAACAGGAATTGCCAAATAAATTTGCAAGGCGGTGTCTAAATTGGGAAATGTTTCGCCTAATCCGTTTTTCTCAAATATTTATAAATATTTATAAATAAATATTCCGTTGGAGATTGTAACTCAATTTTTTAAATGAATGCATTCGTGAATGAAGGATGTATCTAAATCTTTATCGTAAATAATATGCATTAGCGTTTCAGCTTCTTTAATTATTACTCCATTATCCAAGTTCCAAAATTAAATAAAAATATAGTCTGCCAAACTAAATAAATATAGTTTGTAACATCAAAATATGAGACAACAAAAATTTTCAAAGGATACCCACAATTGCGGCAATCATCACTAGCATCACAGCAAGCTAAAATCATCACTATAAACACGCTTGTATCCAACAAGTTGTTATGTTTTGACAGAATACTAATAACTAATCAATTTTAACACAAAATCCATCAAAATTATATACTAAATTAATGAATAACTGTATTACTTCTACTTCAAGAATTATTGTTGACCCTAGTTTACCCCACGTTCGATGGTATTAGACATCCAAATGAATGCCAATGATGCCGATGTGACACGGTCGAGGAACGTGCAAAATCGATCCGTAATATTTAAATAGGAAACATTCTTATTCTGCATCACATTCACCATCCAATTATTTTATGATAAATGACGAAAGGTATGTAGTGTGATCAATATTTTGTTATACTACATGATAATGTCATAATGTGATGGACGATGTATATCATTTGTTTTTCCTTAAATTCCTGGAAATACGGTAGCACGGCTCCTTTTATCGATATAATGAGCGTTTTTTGTTCGGTGTTTTTATGTCTCATATTACGATGTTACAAACAGTACAATCGAGGAAATTAATTTTTACATTTAATTTAAGACTATATTTGAATGTATTTAATTAGGTATTGAGATTTTTGTTTCATTTGTTATTAGAATAATTTCGTTATTTTGCGTCGCCCCCAATAGACTGCCGCCCTAGGCATCTACCTTTATTATCTAGTGGATAAATCGGCTCTGCCAAACCTCTACATTTGTACAGGGTAGTCTCTTAAAATTGACACCTTCTTCGGATTTAATTAATTCAATAAAGTAGTGGATACGATTTTTGACGAAATTATAAATCTATAAAGTGTGCTAAAGATATTTCAAATGAATTTAACGAAATATTGGCAAACATGGGCAAAACATTAGCTCTAAAAATTTCTGAAAATACGCATATTAAGATGAACAAATATTAGGCCTTTCAATTCAAAAATATCGCTGTATTACGCTGTGGGTATATAGACTTTTCACAAAAACGATGATTTTTTTCATATTTCTACTGGCCTACAAATTCTTTTGTGTCAGTTCCTACAAATGCCAATGAAATCAGACATATTATAACATCAGAAAAAAAAATCACCTGGACTGGGCACTAGTAGGTAGTAGGGGTGTCAGAGGTTTTGAGTTGGACTTTAGATGGACCCCGCTGAAATAGAGTTTGAATGAAATAACGTAACGTATATAGTAAGATATTAAAAAGTTGAAATGGACGAGATAGACATCATGGATTTTTATTACAAAATAATTTCGAAAACTGAAAACTGCTCAGAGCTCCTTGATTTTTTCGTCAGCAAAGTCCCTCCTAAACAGAAATGGTAAGAAGCGATACGTAGTGTATTTACAAGGAGCTATAAAAGCGTTTGCGTACATATTTATCTAGTCTACGTTATGGTGTTATTTGCTATGCGTCTTTTATGGTTTTATTTAAGTCACTTTTTTAGTGTGCCTCTTGATTTTGTATTATGATATTTTCAATAAATAAATCTAGGGTTGGTGTTCCCGTTATTTGGTGTGCGATTGTGCTGTTTACTGTTAAAAGTGAATTTTCATGTTCCGCTAAATGGGTTTTTAAGCTTTTATTTTGCTGAGCTTGCAGTCTTTCTTTATTTCTATTCTAGGCAAAGGGATACCAGATTGCCGCCTCATAGGTGAGTGTTTGTCTTACGTATGATTTATATAATAATAGCGCGCCCGTGCTTATGCTTGTATTTTTAATAACAGGGAAAAGTTTACCGATTCTTCCTCTCGCTTTATTTATTGTAATATCCATGTACTTGCAAAAGTTCAATTTCCTGTCCAGGTGCATCCCTAAATATTTAAATTCTACTTGATTTTTTATTTTTACATTTTTTAGAGATATTGACGTTTTTGGGTTTTTGCTGCTTTATTTTTCCGAGAGAATAAATACTACAAGCTGGGTATAGGCCTCGTTTATTCGCAGCCCCCAGTTTTTGTAGTAAGTTACGATTATCAGCTCTATTCTGTAACTTGAATAGAAATACTCAAGGTGAATATAAATGGTTACGAATTGGAATGTACAATATCTATCGCGTCCATCTCGTTCTCAAATCGGTATTCTGTAACTCAAATCGACATGATTATAAATCGTGATGTGGGACCTCTATCTGAAACGGCTTTAGCACAACGGCAACTGCGCATTGGGATGCGATTATGAATCGAATAACGAGAATGACAGTAGTTTTATTAGTTTAACTACTAGTTTATTGCCATTTATTGCCATCAGCCATGTTTTTCACAGACCTGTTTGTAATAAAAACATTATTTTTAAAGAAGGTTTAAATTAACTAACAAGGTACTTACAGTTGTCTATAAAATTTTGAAGTACAAAACTATATATAAAACTGAACTAATTTGTAGGTACACTTATAAAATACTATTGATACTAAACAAAAATGGAAATAATTAATTGCGTTGACATCATAGAAAAACACATTGACATAAGCCTCAATATTCCGGCAGCTATTTTGAGGCGTATGTTAACCAAACAAAAATTGGTCATCTGTTCGCGCCACTGTCTATATCGTCATTGTCTGAAGATTACTAGGTACCCCCTCTACTCTATCATTCGTGACCAGGACTAAGGTATGAATAATTAGTGGCTTCTTTGTGGAATCATCGAGTATATCGTAAATTTTTTATAGTGACAATTTCTTAAATATTATACTAATTCGCTTATTTTTACTATTCGAAATATTTTACTATTCGCTTTATTAAGGTTGTGAGGCGGCTAAAAAGTTATGGAATAGTTGCGAACCAGTTGTGCTATTTTCGTTCCTTGATCATTCTTTTTCAGTGTTCTGTGGATCGTGAGTATGTACCCATTTGTTATAGTAAAATAAAATCGATTATAATATATAACAATATTTATTCATTACATATTGTTTGATTGTCAACCTTTTTCAGTATCTCCCATGAACATTTTACAGAGTATTTCCATATTAATAATAATTAAGGCTGACCTGAAATAGTTAGAATGTGATGCGAATGAAATAAGTTTAGCTTAATGAGAATTATTTGCCGAAATTTGATGCAACTGTGATCCCAGTTGCTGCAAATAAACAAAACGGAAAACAGCAACAAAAGCGGGGGGATCGTAAGCCCCGGGAGAAGATGAAATATGGCCAAAGTCTAAAAATAAGGCGACACTTCAGGAAGCACAAGAAAGACGCCGAGCTAATATCAGATATCGGCTACTTCAGTTAGGGACAGGTAATCAAAAGTTGAGGGCATATCTCGTGTAAAATATTCCGCTCGTTTTTCTCTCTACTCTTTTGTAAACTTGCAACAAATGGGAGGGAACGGCAACCGGTTAGAAGTTTCTTCGCGAACGACGAGATTCCCAAAGGCCTATTATAAGTTTCAATACCGATATATCATGTAGCCACTGTATTCTAAAGGCCCCGATAAGTCTTGCATGGTTTAACAAGATTAATGAGCAATGTCTTTCAGAGCTCCTCCCCAACGATCGCGCCTCGCCAGACGAAGATGTCTTCGGCGCGCGATAAGCAGCTGTCGTTGTCAACCCTCGGAGGACTGTAGACCGGTATATCAAGAAGTATAGAAAGTACACTAATATTTAGAATGGCCGCTTTGGAGTTAATTTATATATCACGATAGGATTATATTGATGCCTTTCCGATTTACTGGAATACATTCTGAGGAAAATTTTAATAAATACTCCCTTCGCTAGATCAGGATCATAATTATGTATTCCAAGATATAAAAACAAGAAGGACGTAATAATTTATCAAAAACTTAAAGTACGAATAAATAGTCATTTATAATGTACTTTGATTTCATTAAATTTATAAGTATCGTTTTGTTTCTTCCCTAGCTTTTGACATAATTTATCTGTAAATTTCCCAGTATGGTAAGACTTCCAATTCATATTATTAATAGAAATTATGAACCATATTTTATATTTTATTTATTTATTTATTTACTTTTTTAAGTACATAATCTACAGATGAATGCAATATTATATATAACAGAGATAACAAGTTGCCATTACATGGTACATAACGTATATTCCGAAAGCTTTGGGTAAAAATTCACCTGGTTTGATTGAGTGACAACATGCATTTAATGGAAATGGTAAAATATCAGCAGTGACGTCATTTAAATAAACAAAGCTAAAGTTTTTGGTTTCTGCTTGGCAAAATTTCTTATAAAGTTGATCTTCATCGAGATGTTAATAATTTTGTTGGGCGAATTTCGAAACGCGAGATTGTCGATATTTATCGAGATCGAAACATAAGCAAATCGAAAATTCATCCCCACAATCAAAGAATGTCAAAAAGGAATTTCAAGTGTAAACTTGCCTAAATAGACCAGGTTCGATAATTTTTGAAACCAAAAAATAATAGTAGGATGAAACCCATTGGAAAAGAAGAGAATAAAAAAAATAAAGGAGAAATAATTTACGGGCGATCTGAGGTCGGGAAGTAGAGGGGGTGAGTTTTTAAAGGTAAAAAACGGTTTATCTCGATTTCCGGAAAACTACAAGTCCTGTGAAAAAAGTTAAACGGCAAAGTTGTAGGTAATAAAAGATCTACAACTTTTGTATTTACACTTTTCTCACATAACCTCAAAATATATGTGAAAATTTCAAATAACCAAGTTTTTGATTTTTCTTTTTCTTTTACAAAAAAAATGTTTTTAAAGAAATTTGGTGAAATCTTACCTTACCTTTTCTATGGACTAGCTGTAGAGAGAGCAACGGAGTATTTCTTACTCAGAAAAGAATTATTCGGCTAGAATTAATAATATACTAATATACAATCTGGGATATAGACAATAATGCATGCAAACTTTTAAGGATAAAAGCATTCTAACGTTTATAAGTATTTTTCTATTTAAAATACTAACTTATGTCTATACCAACAGAAACCAATTTAAAAAAAAAATCTGGTATACACGATTTCCCCACCAGAAAATATGCTCAAATACGCTTAGATAGGCCTTATGATTTAAGAAATTGCCGCAATATGCTGAATGTTAAATATGCTACATTTTAATATAAATAGTGCAACCACACTGCCTAGTTTTAAGTTGAAATTAGAACACTCGAGTGAGGAATTTATTACTGTTACAAATCATGTCAATTAATTTTAAAACATTAGCATGTTAGGTCTATAATATTATTAATCATTTTTTTATAACACGGAGTAGTTTCCACAAACACCAAAACACTTTCACTTCGCTCGACGCACGTTTCGCCAACCAAATTGGCATCATCCGGAGACGATTAAAACTAATCTTAAACAACAAAATCTACCATATTTATACTATTTTTCCGGTGACGTCACTAATTATATCACCGTGAAATTTACGCGTGACTAATCACGCTTCAATGATCGGTTGCTAAGCAACGCGTAAAGCGGGCTACGGTATGATATCACCGTGAAATTTGCGCGTGACTAATCACGCTTCAATCATCGGTTGCTAAGCAATGCGTAAAGCGGGCTATACGGGATAGGTCCCTTGTCGCTATTCATACTACTATTACATTTTACAATTTCTATGCTCTCAAATGCATCCAACTGTCTATTATTGGTCACATTTCTAACTAATCTTAAATTACTAATATCTATTCTATGATTGTTGTCAAAAGCATGTTGTGCAATACTAGACTTGTCTGTTCTTCCATATTTTAGATGAGCCATATGTTCTTTAAATCTGGTTAATTGACCGTCTCGTTTGTCCAACATATTTTCGATCACAATCATTACAACTAATTTCGTAAATCCCAGACCTTTCATTTGGAACAATTTTATCCTTTGGATTGTCTAAAAGTTGTTGTAATTTGTTGCTCGACGAATGAATCGCTGTTATACCCACGTTTTTGAAAACGTTACTCAAACCACGAGTAAACCGGGGTTCGTACGGGATGGATACATATTTTGGAGCCTCTATATCCTTTTGAAAGGTCGTAGAATTACGAAGTGTGTCCTTAAATTTACGCTTCCTAATTAGTTTTTCAACTATATCTCTAGGATAACCATTACTCACAGCTATATCTTTAATTAATACTTTTTCTTTTTCAAATCTCTCATTACTGAGAGGGAAACTTAGTAAACGATGGACAAGAAAATTGAAACTTGCCATTTTATGTTGATAGCAGTCATTAGGGATATATCTGATCGTACTGGTATCTTTTCTATATATATATATCAAATTCTAACCTATTATCACTATTTTTAATTACTAATACATCTAAAAATGAAAGCTCTCCATTATTTCCTAGTTCATATGTAAGCTTTACAGAAGTGAAACGACTATTTAATTTGGAAATGAAATTTTCTACATCCGCAATCTTAGTGTCAAACACGGCAAAAATGTCATCCACATACCTAAGCCAAATCCTAGGAAAACACTCGAATTCTTCTTTTGCTTCAGTTTCAAAACGACTCATGAAGACATTAGCAACGAAAGGCGATAAACAGTTACCCATTGCGGTTCCTTCATGTTGTTCATAAAACTTGTCATTGAAACGGAAGCAATTTTGTTTCATACAAAGTTTTGTAAGGTTTATATATTCTTCTATTACATCTCTTCTATAGTTGTTTAATTCGAGTAAATCCTCAAGATAGTCCAAGGTCTGTGGAATTGGTACACTAGGAAATAATGAACAAACATCAAAGGAAATCAAAATTTCACCCTCTTGCAATTGAATATTCTTGACCTTATCAATGAAATCATTCGAATTTTTAACTGAAAAACTAAGCTGTGCAATGGGCAAACTTTCAAATTCCTTAGTCAACCATTTTGATAAGTGGTAAGTCGGAGATCCAATAGACGATACTATTGGACGCACCGACTTCCCTGGCTTATGAATTTTTGGTAGACAATACAATCTAGGTACAGTAGGGTTAGACACACGTAACCCATTCTTAACAGGTGGAGTAATAAGGTTGTTACATGATTTGAGGACATCTTTTATTTCAGTGGTCATTCTTGGTAAAGGGTTTCTAGTAAGTTCTTTATAAGGACCATTACTAATTAGGTTGTTTACCCGTTCATAATAGTCCTCTTTATCAAAAATAACAACCTTATTACCTTTATCTGCTTTTAAATAAAAACAGTCTTTTTCACGCAATCTTTTGATAGTCTTTCTAGAATTCTTTGAGCATGACTTTCTATTGCCTACGTTAGTCATTATATTTTTAGAAATTTGGTTCCTACAAGCCACTCTGACGAGACCCTTGGATGAATCAGGCAGATATTGAATTGAACTTTCAATCCCTGCCACGACATCATCCAAAATCTCATCAGTAGGGGCTACAGCAAATTTTAAACCCTTGTTTAGAAGGTCAAGTTCATCTTTATCAAGAGAGTGTGACGAGTGATTTTCCACAATGTTAACGACCTTCCGAGTTCCATTTTTTTTTTGGTACATTAGTCAATTTTTTTAATTTTTTATTCTGCTAAGACATTTTTTTGATAAATTTCGCGTTGATTGATAAAAACATGTTCCTCTGAAATTCGCACCATTGTTCATATTCTAAATTATTTAACTTAAAAGTAAGCTTCTTGTAAAGATCATATGCTTGTATCTCAAGCATACTCCGTTTACTGTACATATAATTGATTTCTAAATCCAGCCATTTTTGTTTTGCAAATAAAGCAACCTTATTTGAAATATTCGAACAATTTGGAATTTTAACTTGAATGAAACTCGGAAAAACAGAATGACATTTACAGGATTTTAGAAACCAAATATCAGAACCTATTAACCTAATTTTAGTACTATACTTGCGATAGAGATTCAGTTCCGTTGACCGTGAAGTCATCTTACTACTGGATAGGGCTGGAACCTTTGATGTAACTGTAACACTCGGAGTAGTTTCCACAAACACCAAAACACTTTCACTTCGCTCGACGCGCGTTTCGCCAACCAAGTTGACATCATCCGGAGACGATTAAAACTAATCTTAAACTACAAAATCTACCATATTTATACTATTTTTCCGGTGACGTCACTAATGATATCATCGTGAAATTTACGCGTGACTAATCACGCCTCAATGATCGGTTGCTAAGCAACGCGTAAGGCGGGCTACGGTATGATATCACCGTGAAATTTACGCGTGACTAATCACGCTTCAATCATCGGTTGCTAAGCAACGCGTAAAGCGGGCTATACGGGATACGTCTCTTGTCGCTATTCATACTACTATTACATTTTACAATTTCTATGCTCTCAAATGCATCCAACTGTCCATTATGGGTCACATTTCTAACTAATCTTAAATTACTAATATCTATTCTATGATTTTTGTCAAAAGCATGTTGTGCAACACTAGACTTATCTGTTCTTCCATATTTTAGATAAGCCATATGTTCTTTAAATCTGGTGTTAATTGACAGTCTCGTTTGTCCAACATTTTTGTATAGCAATTATAATCATTTTAATCATTATTTATATTTTTTTATAAGAAAATATTATTATTAGTAATGTATATGTATGTAAATAAGTGTGTTGTGTGTGTCGTCATGTATGTATGCATGCATATGTGTGTATATGTATATATGTATATATATATATATATATATATATATATATATATATATATATATATATATATATATATATATATATATATATATATATATATATATATATATATATATATATATATATATATATATATATATATATATATATATATATATATATATATATATATATATATATATATATATATATATATATATATATATATATATATATATATATATATATATATATATATATATATATATATATATATATATATATATATATATATATATATATATATATATACAGGGTGAGTCAGTTTTTTGTAGACAAACTTTAACAGGGGATAGAACGCACGTTTTTAAAAAGAAAAGTGCCTATAAAGATATGTCCGATCTAGCTTCTTAAGGAAGATACAGGGTGTTAAAATTTAATTTTTTTTTACATTAATATGTAATATTTTCTGAACGGAATGATATATTCACTAAATATTTTACACATATCTTAACCTGCATAGGATCAACATGTTGTATTGTTCCTGTCGAAAATACTATAGTGGATGTTACTTTTTTCGGGTGCTTCGGATATTCTGCATAATGGAACTTTTTTTTCGTACGCCACTGACATTATCTGATACATATTTCTAAAATAACGGCCCCTTAGTAACAATTTTGATCTCTTGTAATTTTGCTCTAACTACGACAGTTTTAGAGATATTGGCCGTTGTTTCTCTGACAGTGTAATGTCGTTATTATATTTTTTTTCTCGAATTTTCTTTTTATGACTTATAAACGAACGCTTAGATTTTTTCATGTTTGAGGGATAATGCCTATTAATTAAGGCGCATAAAACAAGCGGTAAGAATGTTCAAAAACTTGCACAGTGGCGGGGTGGAAGGGGCGCTCCACCATAACAGTGAAAATATTCAAGATGAAGCAAAATTGTTTGTAGATAAACTTGTAATACGTCAAACTGTCGTTTCAAAATATGACATAATGCTTACTTGTTTTCCAAGGAGTATAATATTTTGTTGCAATTATTACGTACAGTTACAAATACGCTAGTTTTAAATGGAAATTATTTAGCAAACAACAACAAAAATTTAAACAGAAATTGGTACATGCACAAGTTTAATAAAACTTAAAGGAAATTTTTAAGACTTTTGGCAACTGCACAAAAATCTATTGTATTGTAAGTACATTTGTAATTTAACAGATTTCAACATATAAAAGTATTGTATTTGAGTAAGGCTTGATATAACAAATATTTATTTTGACTACATTGGAAAAAGATAAAGAATAAGAGATTTCGGCTTTTTAGAATCCTTAACACACCATATTTAGGTAGGTTTCGTTGAAAGAATTAAATATTTAGCCGATAATTATTATTGCTAATGAATAAATTACTTAATTTAGTACCACATCAAACACTAAAAATCAAAATAACTAGGAAACGCACAGGAATTTCGAAACAGAAGAAGGGACATTATTTTTGTTAAACTGTATGTAGATAATGAAAATAACAGTTTTTTTAAATAGTCTTTGGCGTAGAAGTTCTGTTTACGAAAGGGGTGGAGCACCCCTTCCACCCCGCCACTGTGCAAGTTTTTGAACATTCTTACCGCTTGTTTTATGCGCCTTAATTAATAGGCATTATCCCCCAAACATGAAAAAATCTAAGCGTTCGTTTATAAGTCATAAAGAAATTTCGAGAAAAAAAAATTATAATAACGACATTACACTGTCAGAGAAACAACGGCCAATATCTCGAAAACTGTCATAGTTAGAGCAAAATTACAAGAGATCAAAATTGTTACTAAGAGGCCGTTATTTTAGAAATATGTATCATATAATGTCAGTGGCGTACGAAAAAAAAGTTCCATTATGCATAATATCCGAAGTACCCGAAAAAAGTAACATCCACTATAGTATTTTCGACAGGAACAATACATCATGTTGATCCTATGCAGCTTAAGATATGTGTAAAATATTTAGTGAATATATCATTCCGTTCAGAAAATATTACACATTAATGTAAAAAAAAATTAAATTTTAACACCCTGTATCTTCCTTAGGAAGCTAGATCGGCCATATCTTTATAGGCACCTTTCTTTTTAAAAACGTGCGTTCTATCCCCTGTTAAAGTTTGTCTACAAAAAACTGACTCACCCTGTATATATATATATATATATATATATATATATATATATATATATATATATATATATATATATATATATATATATATATATATATATATATATATAAGATATATATATATATATATATATATATATATATATATATATATATATATATATATATATATATATATATATATATATATATATATATATATATATATATATATATATATTATATATATATATATATATATATATATGTATATGTATATATATATATATGTATATATATATATGTATATGTATATATATATATATGTATATATATATTTCTATATATATATATATATATATATATATATATATATATATATATATATATATATATATATATATATATATATAGATCTACTTACTATATTGTTTTTAAGTATATGTTTTTGAGTTTATTGGGTATATTATTTGATATGTACCAATTACGATGACGTGTCCACCAGATGTAAATTGGTCTAAATATTATCTATCTAAAAGGAAGAAAGCTCCGAAATACACTGAGGCTCAGTTGGAGAGAATTCCGAAATGTTGCAGCGCTATGATGGGAGTGCATTTCATCAACAAGTTGATCGTGATGGACGATGAAAAACATTACAATTTGTCCAACTCTGAGATGACGGCCAATGATGATTCTACCAGAGTACTACAAACCGACGGTTAGCGACAGTTGATGTTTCAATTTTTAGTGCGCATGCACGAAATACGATTGCGATCTGTCAAAGGAATACATAACAACCAGCTTGATTTTAGTTAGGGGTTATGTAGATAATACTTTCTTTCAGTGTAGATGTTTTATTTGAAGCCACTACATAGTTTTAGCAGTGTATTACGAAGTCTAGCCGTCAACGCCTTTAGAAGAAATTGGATCACTCCTCATCAAAGGTGCTAACAGTTTATGTGCTACTCGTCGGTTTGTAGCACTCTGATTGAAGAACAATTGCGATGCCGTGTATCGAGAAAAATTAGAGAAATCAACGCTGATGTCGTCCGAAGGATAAAGCAACGCGCCAAAGAAATACTTCGAAATACGGCAAATCGAAAATAACGTCGATAGAGGCCATCATTGGTTTTATGATAGCAGTGTACATGCACATGACCACCTTGAGTTTCATTCCCCAGGTTTTACTTATGGTTCTGTAGCACTGCTCATATGAGATGTAGACGTTTTTTATTCTTCTTTCAAGGTAAAGATTTCAGTTCAGCATCGAAGATTAGACCCAGGTATTTCACCTGCGCTGCCATGTAAATTTTAATGCTGTGTATAGGAGAATGGCTTATTGCTCTGATTGGTTTCAGTTTCCTTGTAAAGTATACCCTGCTCCTTACACAAATTTTAGATAATTCCTAGGGACCTCTGCATTTTTCAATTAGGCAGTCCTCCAATGTTAAGGTGGTTCAGGAGGCTGTCAAGTACCAGGATCCACACCAGTAGTGATGAGACTATATTCTCTTTCAATTGCTTTCAATTGGAATGTTGAATTTTACTGCAGAACTAGTGAATGGTCAGATATTTGAGTGTGAACTACACCAATATTAAGGCGGATTTTCAGCATCATTGGTAGTGATACACGAACGTGATTTACGCTTCAAATATTTCGAGGAAAATTTAATTGAGCATTTTTTAAAATTAAATGAGCATTAATTTCGAGCATTGTATAATAATATATTTGCGAATTTATTTAATAATATTGGCACTAGACAACATAAATTGGCAACAAACAAAATCATCGAATAATGATTTGAATAATTTAGCAGTAGATTATATTAACTAGCATCAAAGGAAGAACTTACGTTCGTTCAAAAAAAAATATATGAATAGATAATATATTAGCGTTTAAAATTAATTAAATGTGCAGTATGTCTGGTAAATTTAAAAAAATATGTGAGCAGCTTTTAAATAATTTCATCATTTCAGATATTAAAATTGCATTAATAACATTTAATTTACTTTCTTTTATATTTAATAACAATTTTTTACCTAATTTGTTTCCACAGAAATTACTGTGAGCAATAGAAAAATAACTGCATACTGAAACAATTGCAAGGCGCATTAGATAAATGTGTATGTTCCTTACATAATCTGATCGTATTTTAAAATAAATAAATAAATGGGCAGTATGAGTGTTCAATTACAAAACGTATAAGCATTCCAAAATTAAATATTGCGTTTATTTCGTAATTTACTTTCATTTCTGTATCTAATTTGTTCATCAAAAAGTGCATTGATGCGAAAAGGCGAATACCATTCTATGCATATTAAACTGTTCATACTACACACTAACGCAGTAATAGAAAAACGTGTATTTATAAAAAATATTCAAGTTTAACAAACGTAAAATCAGTTCTTCAACACTGAACACAAAAACTTAAAATATAATAGATAACAAAAATATAATAGATAAAATACATTCAAAATAACCGACAATAATTTCTCAGAATATTCAAAATATTGTTCAATTCTGCATTTTTTATTTGGACAAGGTGTATTAATTTTATTGCACAATATGCAAAATTTTAATGCGCATATCAATCAAAATAATGCGCAAAGCTTTTAAACTAATGCGCGCTTAAATCCTACCCAAACAATTCGCAAATACACGCTTCCTTGCAATCGTAGTTATCTTATGTGTTTATACCGGTTAAAGGAGATTTTTGTTCAGTAGTGAAAATGCAGCCGTGTATACTTGAAGTCCCGAAAGTCCTACCTGGGTTTACATGTCGATCCATGAAGTACACTTCTCCCCGTAACGTGTATTTCAAGCCTTTGAAATTAATGTTCAAAATACTAATACTAAAAATACGTAAATTATATAATATATTGTGATGTAAATAAAAATGCGATTGCTACATTGCTCTAATATTTCCACTTTATTCAGTAATAATTGTTGCATTATAAAGAATTACGGCATTTCACCTCTGATTAAAGTTATAGAAACTTGATTTCGGTACAGCCCGTCCGGCCTTAAACATAAAACGTGTTAAATAATTCTGTTAATCTCCCTACTAGAATTTTAAATAACAGCGACCATTTCATATAAATTATTCATTCGTAAAAGTGATTAACCGCAGAGTCCGTGAGTTTCAAAGTGTTATACATAGTGCTCGGGAGGAGGGTGATTTTATGTGAAAGGTAAATTTGGGAACGCCATTGCCGAAGGTTCATTTAAAATGCGCCATTAACCGGGGTTTTAATCAAAACCTAATAACTTTCGATGATAGAATCAGATTATTTGCAGTGTTTATCCGTTAAACGATTTCGTCCTTGGGTTGTGACAATGTGACAGTGTTAATCTAGATTTTCCATGGAAGCCCGCCCCCCGGCGCCGCATTCGATCTCGACCCTCGCAATCAGTAGGTATTCAAGGAAACGCCAATAATTGTCGGAGTTAATATCAATGGGAATTTAGGAAGGTCAAGTGGAGCAAAAATCGGTCATATACCTCCAATAAGGGTGGAGATTAACAAGTCATACACTAAAGCACCAATGTAGTTTAGAGAAACAATCAATTGTTTATCTAAAGATATATAAAAAATTATATAGGACGCAGAAGATATTTAAAAAACTATATCTGTAATACCTTGACAGTTAGATATACAGGTTTGGGCAAATCTGTTAAAACTTCTGGTTAAACTAAAAGTTCGATTAGAAAATATCCTGCAAGTATCTGTGCCAAATTTATGCTTTAATATATATATATATATATATATATATATATATATATATATATATATATATATATATATATATATATATATATATATATATATATATATATATATATATATATATATATATATATATATATATATATATATATATATATATATATATATATATATATATATATATATATATATATATATATATATATATATATATATATATATATATATATATATATATATATATATATATATATATATATATATATATATATATATATATTGTATATACGCGAAGATTAGTACTGATTGACTAAGTTAAAGATTAACTTTGTTATGATAGGGTAAGCAGTCGGTGGTAAGAAATGAAGTGAACTGTTTTTTCTTTTCAAGCTTCCGAATCCATTTTCATTCTTCTTCAGAAAGACTACAATAAATAACACCAATTGTGATTACTAAACTAAATAAGGGTACAAGGTACAATATACATATATATATATATATATATATATATATATATATATATATATATATATATATATATATATATATATATATATATATATATATTGTAGATACGCAAAGATTAGTACTGATTGACTAAGTTAAAGATTAACTTTGTTATGATAGGGTAAGCAGTCGGTGGTAAGAAATGAAGTGAACTGCTTTTTCTTTTCAAGCTTCCCAATCAATTTTCATTCTTCTTCAGAAAGACTACAATAAATAACACCAATTGTGATTACTAAACTAAATAAGGGTACAAGGTACAAGGTGCTTACGGAAGTAATATTAACAAAAACTATAAAAAATTTAAAAAACGGTCGGATGCCTTTGGATTTAGACAAACTACATCTTGAGCACATGTTACAGTGGCGCCGATGTTACATTGAATTCTTTTATAAAAGTAAATGATATAACGCCTAAAAATAAATTTCACTATCAACGTTCCGTCAAGCGAAGATGTTACTTAATTACACATCTGTGTTTATCGTATACGTTAATTTAGGAACGCAATAAATGTTAATAAATAATTGACGTCTGCAGATGGAATTGAAATATTTTTTTTTCTACGGACACTTCATTTTAAGGTCACTTATTGTAGGAGAGCTGTTAGACATTTTTGGTTAGGTGTTTAAGGCACGATGAAAACTTGATACCTAAGTGCAGAACCGACCCTCATATTTTCAAACAAGAGAATTTATTTTCACAAAAAATCTTCTTGATTGATTGGAATTCTGTAATTTTTATACTTTAAAATTTAATATTTAAAGAGTGAAAAATAAAAAAGCCAGGTTATTTACTCGAGTCTGAAAGTTTGCCAGCTGCTCGCAAAATTATTTTGAAAAAAATTTTTTAAAAATGAATTAGGCACGATGAAATTTTAACAGCATATAAAAAAAAATATTTTAAAAAAGACAGGTCATTTCGATGGGACATTTTACCAGCCAGGTAATCGAGAAAGCAACTTATGAGTGTGAGTGAGCAGTCGTGATAGGTTGCAGTGTGACAGAGAGCGGAGTTTTAGTTTAACGAGTTTAACGAGTGTCACAATTTGTTTTCAGTATACAGTCGGCTAACATCAAAGGTTTTTATAGTTGTTTGTCTATCCTTTACTCTTTGCTGCTAGCCGCCTGAATTGTGACACTAGGAAATTTAAAACTACACTCCACTATACTCCTTAAAACAGCAGTTATATGCCAGTGAATATCTCATCAAAATCGGTCCAGCCGTTTCGGTGGAGATCGGATTTTGTTCACAATTTCATGGATTTAATTTTTTTTGCGCGGAACCCTACTTATTTTTTTTAAATAAAAGTAGCTTGAAGATAGCTGATGTAATACATCAGCTCTCATTATCATTATCATCAGCTGTCTCAGCTTTTAATCATCAATATAACATATAATATATTCGATAGATGCGCGACATTAGTGCATACAGAAGAAATATGAATGTACACGACTGCTGTTGACAATGGAAGAAGATCCGGCAACACTGACGGATTCACTGTAGTTTGTATATTATGTACATGTCGGAAGACCTATAGCTGTGAAGTGATCAGGCG
>CAXKVY010001505.1:0-32500 GCA_964058915.1 Tetropium fuscum
TTCGTTTTATTAATAATTTTTATTATGTTGTATATGTCCTATTTTAGGCAACATGTGGGGGCAAACTTGGGCAAATATTGAAGACATAGCATTGCCATATCCAAGAGAAGAAGATTTTAATTTGACTGATGCACTAATACAACAGGTGGGTAAAGGTATTTAATTCGCACGGGTCTATTTACTTTTAGTTTTCAAATGGGTACATATTATGTTATACCGGCTGCCAACAAAAATTTGTTAACAGTCTATAACTTCGTTGCTTTCTGTAACACAATCTAACAGTACATATATAATCATCTATTGGGACCGTGCAGCTGCCGGTTTTAAAAATACATAAAAAATGGGCAGCATCAGTTTATTCTATTTTTTCCAATATAGCAACGTAAGCTAATTAAAAGAGAAAAATTAATTTACATCTTGAGAAAGCAAAAAATCTTCAACACAGCTCACGTACGTCGTGACCAAGGATCGTGAGGATGATTTTTTTTAGGGAGAAACTAACAAAATATGTACTCTGCCGGCCAAAAAAACGAGCCACTAAAATTATTATCGTGTAACAAAAGTTTATTTGATGGCAGTTATAGAATTTATGATATTGATTTATTATTTAATGTCAGTGTAAATGTTTGCCTTCTTTTAAATATCTACTTTACTTAAGTGAAAACATCTTAAATATCATGCCACCCCATTTAAATACACCCAATGAATTTTATGAATTTTTTTGAATTGCCTAGAAATATACAGCCACACGGATATTTCTAACTGCTGAGGAATTCTTTAAATCCATCAATTTAACTGAAATGCCAAAAACATTCTGGGAAAAATCTATTTTAACCAAACCAGTTGATCGAGAAATGATTTGCCATGCTTCTGCTTGGGACTTTTATGATAGGAAAGATTTCAGGTGAGCAGTTTGAGTAATTGTTTCTATAATCTTTAAATGTTTCTACCGTATTTTCAAACAAATTATAGGGTATTTATTCAGGTCTTTCAGTACGGCTTTCATTGCTTTGTCGGGCGTTTGGAAACGCATAATTTGGAAAGGCCATTAAGAAATTGCTCGAAAACCATTACGCCTATCGGTGATGTAAATGACGCCACATATATACAATTTTATGAGGGATATATTAAGCAAGTATAAAATTTTCTGTGGCGGTTAGCGTTTTGCAGTAAAATAGCTAACACCACAGCGGCTTTTGGGGGAAACCGACCAATTTGTTGTCGGTTGTCGGGCCTATTTTCTTGAACTGATATATGTATATTTACTTGGGCTGTGGGAGCTAAAACAAAAAATATTTTCTTTTAGGATAAAGCAATGTACCGAAATTACTAAAGAGCAATTTGTTACGGCTCATCATGAGATGGGACATATTGAATATTACCTTCAATATAAAGATCAGCCCGTGAAGTTTCGTAGAGGGGCCAATGATGGTAAGTGATAATGTTAATATTCCACGCGATTGACACAAAACATTGATTATGCAGACAGTTACTAAATACCAAAGAGTCAGTCAAAACAAGAGTCACCATGAATTCAGCAGAACAACGTTATCCCACAAAAAAAAAACATTGAACATAAGCGTAAACTGCATATTTGCATGTTAAAGCTCAACATTGTAGGCTTCAGGCTTGATTAAGCAGCACTATCGGCTGACTGAGGCAGCACAACGACCGCCGTGTTGCACGTTTATGCCCTATATTAAACAACTATTTCTTAACGAAAAATTGCTCGATTCTCTGTAAAAAAAATCAGTGAATAGCTTAAGCTCTACTTATTACCAGCCAAGTTTTGAACAGCCAAGTTTTGAAAACGGCTGCTAGGCGTTAAAAAGTGAATGTCTCGTATCTCGGCTTCTATTGGTCCTATAGCAAAATATATTTTTTTAAATCATCGCAATCGAGTGCATGTTGTATATCGTCGTTGGCACGGTAATAGCTGCTATGTGAATTTTTTTCACTTTTTGGATTAACACGGTTCTGTAATCGCTGCAATGTGTTCTATATACTGAAATAAATGCTATGTTGAAAGAATAAACAGAAATTTATAAAATTTGATTTGTAATATCTGGCATGTATTTATATGGCAGAGAAATATCTGCTATGTGCGAGTTATACACATGGCAGTTATTGCATGTTAATATTAATATACTCCCCCCCTCTAACTCTTGCACAGGGCAGATATTGACCTAACCACGGACCTAATATACTACTTAATGAACCACAGTGAATCCAGTGTTGTGATAATAATAATTAATTATATTATTAATAATAATGTGCTCTCGTGGTGGAAAATTAATGGTGCAACTGGTTCAGATGACTGAAAACAAGTATGGTATGTATGGTATCCATCACCAGATAAAATGAGACTAGTTATATAGAGAATGGAAATGAAAATAGCTATATAGAGACTGAAAAAGAAAGAGAAAAAGACGATGAAGGTAGCATTCGGGAAGAGCATAATGGTGTGTTATTGGAAATACGTGGAAATGAGACTGTTAACGCATGAAATGGAGGAGACAAAAGAAACTACAAGAAACTTAAGCGAATTTAGTGAGAATGAATTAAATCGAATTAAATGAAAACAAAATAAAGACTGAAAAATTTTAGGGAAATATCAAAGTTGAAAAGGCCTCGAGGAAAACAATACACCGGATATACACGATCATCTACTGGTAAAGTGAGACAAAACCAGATTCGGAAAAAAGGGCAGTAAAAAGCAGATGCCATCACATCTAATAAAGTAATGAGTAGAACATTTATGTGTTCTTCTGTGACAGAACAAAACCGTGAAAGGTTGTTTAAATTCTTCTGGGATTTGCCTAATTGGGATGTTAGAAAGGCTTATATCAAAGGACTGGTTACTTCAAGAAAACCCCAACGAAGAAGAAAAACTACTGGTGAAGTATTAGCAAAAAAGAAAGAAATTCATGATTGTCATTCCTTTAGAAAATGGAGAACGGGTATGTAAAACAATGCTCCTAAATACACTGGATCTTGACAGGGATACCTTCTTAAGTTGGTGTAAAAATGCATTGACGGATAACACTAACTTAAGTAAAAAAGAAAATGACGAGATAACAGATCGATTGCGTACAGATAAATTTAGGAATAATATGAAAAATAAAGATGGTGCACGAGAATGGCTGGAGCAGTTACTCAAAGTTACCAGTCACTATTGTCGCAGTTCCTCGAAAAAAGTCTATGTGGAATCTGTGTTTAGATCAACATTGCACATTTACCTACCATGTTTATGAAAGATATTGCGAAGATCAGAATTTGAGTTATATTATTTAGAAAAATTTTAGGAGAAGGAAACATTGCAATACATAAGCCTAGAAAAGACCAGTGTGATACCTGTTGCGGATGGAAATCTGGTAATATTTCAGAAGTTATATTCTGAACACGTTGAAAAAAAAGGAAGCTGCTAAAGCGAAAATTGAAGCAAAAGAATCGGCAGGTGAGGAAAAACTGGTGGTTACTATGGATTTGCAGAGTGTTTTGTTGGCCCCTAAACTAGAGGCCTATCAATCTACTACAAACAAAATCTGCAAATCCACAATTTCACTGTTTATTCTCTTAATGACGGAAATGTGGATTTATACGTTTGGCATGAGAGTAACGGCGGTGTGACTTCAAATGAGTTTACAAGTTGTATTGTAGATTATATCAGAGCAACTACTCAAGACAGAAATTATGCACATGTAGCCATCAAAAATTTTTGATGGCTGTGGTTATCAGAATCGTAACAAAGTATTGTCTAGTGCCTTGTTAAATCTCGCTCAGCAGTTGCAAATTATAATAGAACAGTTGATATTGGAACGTGGTCATACTATGATGGAGGCGGATTCAGTCCATTCCTCATTAGAGGCACATTTTAAGCCACCAATGTTTGCCCCCAGTGACTACATTGTCAGAATGAGGCAAGCTAGACTTCAGCACCCTTATAACGTCCACAATATTGACTTTACATTATGGCAAGTATTAGGCCAAATCGAATAAATAATACCCCTTCGGGGTATACTATATTTGCCGTCAGGAAAAATGCAGTATAAGATCCGTCATACAGATGAATGGACTGATTTTACTGAAGGGCGTACTAGCCATAAAGGTAGAAAAGACAACCTACATAGCGTTCCAAAGCCTCTATATACACGACCTATAAAAATTAAAAAACAAAAATACAGTACCTGCAAGAATTAAAAGCCGTAATGGAAAGAGATTATCACCCTTTTTATGATGGACTGCCACACTAGGCCCCATATTTAACTAACTTTGGTATATCTTTTATTGTAGGTATTTCTGTTTTCTCTCTAACTCTATGCTGAATTTATAAGAAAAAACCTTGTGTTGATCCTGGTGTTAGAAAATAAACAGTTTTAAACATTTCATATATATTTTTATTACTTTTTATTTCATATTTATATTTATTACTGCACTTGAATTTCTAAATTTAGGTAAGTACATAAAAAATTAAGGTAATAATAATAATTAATAAAGTACACTATTAGTAACCAAAGCATTTTTTATATACGTAATATCTGTTAACTGAAAATAAAAAACAGCATTATCTGCCATGTGCACTACCAATCGAAAAAATTAAATAATTATAAATATTGAACATTGTTGAATTCTCAAGTAACAACTAACTTATGTATTCAAATATATCATAATTTAATAACTAATTAGTTTTGAGTTGATCGCAATTTTCTAATTAAAATGAAGTTTTAGGCTTATTGTGAAAATTTTATAATTTTTACATTACCGTGCAGCTATTACCGTGCCAACGACGATATGTTGTACTATGTTGAAAATTTTTCCTGTATTTTTTGGCAAGTTTGTCACTAAAATGCTTTAAAAAAATGTTTGTGGTTTTTTTTAATACTTAATTCTTACGTAAAATCATACGCTGAACAACTTTTCTTCGAAACTTTTTTCTCTAAAATCATTACATTTCCGATTAGTTGAGAGCAGTGAAAAAAAACCGTTTTCAAAATTATTTTTCAATAAAAAAACCATGACGCGTATCTCGTTCATTGTAATATTTTAATGGCTAACTATATAAGGTTAAGATCTTTCATTCAAGCCCTATTTCGACGGGTTTCGGCCAAAGTCATAATCAAAACCTCTGATACCCCTACTATAATAATTGAATAACCTCTATGTAAATTATTTGTTTAATTAATTGAAGAAGGCGGCTTGTAATGAGTGATAGCCTGTCAAGTATTTACATTTACTGCAACATAACATCAGCAAATGAGAACCCTTAGACAACAACGAAACCGATATATAATAAGTTACTCTTGAATACATTAGTGCGCATGAGAGCAGTTATATGAACGAATAATTCTTTGTAGGTTTCCATGAAGCTGTTGGAGATTTAATTTCATTATCTGTGCGTTCAACAAAACACTTGAGAAAAATTGGATTACTACAAACAAAAACTGATAATCCGAAAATTGTGTTAAATAATTTGTTCAAGGTATTTATTTATCTCCATAGTTCCCTTTAAGAAATTCTGTAGTAAAATTATTTATTAATTAATTTATTAATTGATTAATTATTCAATTAATTAAATTATTTATTTATTTAATATATTTTGTATCTACAGATATAACCTAAATGATACAATTAAGAGACACTAATTAATTAAATTAAATTAAATACACTAATATAAAGTACGTAATACAACAAATTGAAAACTCAATGTAAAATGGCAGCTATTACAATTTCGCTCACAGGAGAGTGCAGTCCGATATTTGTGCAATATTAATTGAGTGAAGTAGTTCAGTCGATCTAGTTGCATAGTTTGGTACTCAGTGCTAAATACAGTAACTCATTGCACTCTATGTTACCCTTTGAAGTAGTATCCTAGGGAGGCTCTATAATCATCATTTCCCCTTGCAGTAAACGGTAGCACTGGGCGTGGTTAAGTGTAATGGTTGTCTCGCCAGGCCCAGACTATTTATAATTATAAGACACAAATGACCAAAATAAAATGTTGGAAAATAAAATAAAATATAAATACTTACGAGTACATTCGATAGCGTCTCTCTACGATACTACCTCAATAATTTTAGCATTGACAAGTTTAAAATATGCAAAATTTTAAATAGGTAAGGTGCTATGCTACCGCGGGTATCGCGCTATAGTGTTTTTCGTTTGATATACAAACTACAGAAGCGGTAAATCACATCACCATGCAATACAAAAAGATATTTAGTCTAAAATTGTGTACCGCCACAATTTCTTGTGAATAGAACTAGGGTCTCCAGTCTGCTGCTTACTATATCGGTCGCTATACCTCATTAACTCATATAAATCACATTTCCCTTCCCGCTCACTTAGAAGACACCTGCATGAACAAGGCGGCGATTTACTGGGTTTACTCCTCAGTGGCATATCACCATGCGCAACCAAGGTGAAGTGACTTCAAAAGATGTCTTAATATGTCATATTCATATATGTGCTAAACTTTTAAAACATAATATCGATATCCCACATTCTTGATTCCACCTTCTTCGCAGGGTCTTTTTTTTATCCAGTTGGCCGCATTTACTTCTTTGATTGCACCATTGAGAAGTTTTTGCACATCAGCTAACTTAAATGTTGTATTTTCTCTACAACATTTAAGCAACTTTCACTCTTATTTGCGCCCAAATAAGCTCACTTGGGTTCAGTTCGCAGTGATATGGAGGCAATCGAATTACCTCCATTCCTCTTGCTTTGGCCATTTTATCCACTACATACTTCTTGAAAGCTGGAAAATGTTGCCTTGCCAGTGCCAACAATACAGCTTTAAGTAGTGAACCATCGTGTTCAATGTTTCTTTCTTCCAGCCAGTCTTTAATTTGCTCTTTCCGCCATGCAGTTGTGGGCAGCTGTTCTGTTCTACGAGAATGATAAGATTATTGTTTTTTATTTCATTTCCTATATTAGGATAATTGCGCGCGCTGATCACTGATCACCAATTCCATTAGTTTGTATATCAAACTAAAGCACTATAGTCGAAAGGCATAGATCAATTGCTCGATATTATTCTTGCTAGTTACGATATACGAAATCGCGCCGTCTCTTTTTTTTCGTATAGTGGCTTAAGCTTACAAAACATATAATGGACTTCTTTGAGCGTATGTTTTAGATTAAGAATACGTTACGGACGTAAGTGTCTTATTTTAAGATTTAGAGTGTAAACACAAATAATATTTTTTAGATTGGACTGGATAAAATTACATTTCTACCATTTGGATACCTTATGGATCTATGGAGATGGGATGTATTCTCTGGAAAAACAAAGCCTGAGGACTACAACTGCAAATGGTGGGAACTTCGAGAAAAATATCAAGGCGTGGAACCGCCTGTTGATAGGTCGGAAGAAGATTTTGATCCTGCAGCTAAATATCACATTATTTCGGATGTTCCATATCTCAGGTTGGTATATTGATCAATAATTGTTATCCAGATTAAACTTTAGGCACATTAATAAATAATAATCTATTATTTTGTCTTGTTTTTTTCTAGATATTTCATTAGTTTTGTGATACAATTCCAATTTCATCGTGCCGTCTGTGAAAAGGCTGGGCAATATGAACCACATAACCTAAGTAAACCACTGCATGAATGTGATATTTACCAAAATACTGATGCAGGAAATGCTCTCAAGTAAGTATATTTAAAAAATAACGTAATATGCATACAAGAACATATTTTCAGTATACCTTATCATGACAAATTAAGGAGATATTTAATTTTTCTAATTTAACTTTACTGTAACGTCCTCTAGCGGTCATCTTACAAACTGGAATATAATTTCCAGCGATTTCCCTCGTCCACTTTTGTTTTAGATTTTTTCCCCAATGTTCTATGTCCTACAGTTCCTGTAATATGGCCGGAATCCTCTGATATAATGAATCACTCGGTACAATACCGTCTATTGTTTTTCATGATTCAGCTCCGAATCGATTCATCTTTCAACAAATATTGATAAGAATCTAAATTTGACGGCCAGTTTTCTGTCAATGTAAATATTTAAAATTGATTACCATAGAAATGAAAATGAATTCTAATTTATTGTTGGTTGAGATTATCCAAAATGTTAAACTTACCCAAATATATGTTCCGATTGGTTAAAGATCCTACGAAAAAAATATCATATAAACCCTTGTATTGTGCCTTGCTGCAATTTTAGGGTCAATTGAGATTTAATGACATTATCACTAGTAATCTCCCCAGTACTTGAATTACTACCGGAAATATTTCCGAGAACGAGGTTTCTAAAAAAAAATCATGCTCGAGGAGATATTTCGGGTAGTAATTTAAGAACGTGGCAGATTAGGTAAGAAAATTTCACACCAAAATAATATAAAATATTATAGCATGACATTTTCCTTTAGTAATTTCCGTAAGAAACTAAAATTACCAAGTAGGGTCTGTGTCTGTCAACAGATAGAATATGTGTCATTAACTCCATTTTGTCAAGTGCTGCTTGTAGAATGTCTCGTTTCGGGAAAGAAAGTGTGGAAATTATAATGCAAGAAGTTCAGAATTAACACCATATAATGCTAAAAGGAATATGGCAAGTGCATGGAAACAGTTCATAGAATTTTGTAACGAAAAATCTTAAAATATTGAAAATTCATCTATTGGACAATAGGCTCATATATTAGAACACTATGCATTTAACAGGAAGAGAAAAGATGGAACAGATTATAAAAAAGCGTTATTAAATTAATGCGGAACGGTGCCGCCAAACAATTGCAAGAAATGGTGTTCACTAAATTTCAAATTAAATTTGATCCATTTTCCATGCAAGCATCGACAAATACAAACAGATCCTTCTAAAAGAAAATTAAGTTCTGCAGCATTATCCAATGAAGAATATAACATAATTCTTGACATGTGGGAGGCCAGAGACACGCCAGAGGGTCTTCAACGCAAATTTTTCCACGTTTCTTCCCGAGAACTGGCCTGGCAAGGGGGGAAGGATGTTCAGCTAGTGTAAAATACTTTGTGGGGGAAAAAGATACCAAAGAGAATTCACTGGCCGCATAGAATATATTCCAGTTTTTTCAAATTCTACCCAAGGCGGATCCAAGAAATTGGCAGATAGCAAATATCTGATTACTAGTTCCTAGAACCCTGAGATATGCCCTGATCGAATTTTTCAAAAATTACAGAACGGCGACTTTAAAAAACCGCAGCTGATAAAGATCAACGCAGCTGATAAAGTGGACATTCATCACCATAAATATTTATAAGCTATGAGAGACATTTTTAGCGTTTATAAGCTATGAGAGACATTTCCAGTATCAGTCACAGTATCTCACCAAGTTTAGAAAATCAATCAGGAATTGTTTCTTATAGCTGTGTGTTTAACATTAATAATAATTATCACAATAATGAAAACAATATTAAGCAATAACAATTGATTAATTATTTATAATATTTCGTCTTTGATTTTTGAGTCTTTGATTTTAAAATAGCTCAATAAATAATTTCAATACCTGTTTATATTATGCTCTCTTTTTTCTCTCCTTTTTTTGTAAAGTATATAGATTGCAAAAATATTTTGCAAATAATTGGTTAGATATTTATGGCATAAATGAAACATCTTCATGAATTTTAGTTACATGATGTAATTAAAGACAAATTAACAGAATTTTAAGCAATTCATTTTAATTTAAGTTTTGTTACTAAAATTTACCGAAAATATAGTTTTTATAAATATTCTTCATGACAGGGCCATTTTTCTTTATTTTATAATATTTAGATGGAGTCTCTATAAATTACCAAAAAATATGTTTCTGGGTTTTTTTTAGTATGAAACAAACATTTGTTCGTCAATGTAATGTATTCTATTAGTTATCAACAAATCCGTGTTACTACAGTAAACCGAAGGTTGTATTTTTATAATTTTTGTTTGTCAGGTGTCTATATTTTACAAAGAATTCGTTAGATATTTATAGCACTTTATGAAATAAACATTTGTTCTTCATAAATAAGGTATTTATTAGGTATCAACAAATCTGTGTTACTAAAGTGAGTGGAAGCTTTATTTTTCTAATTTTTGTTTGTCAGGTATTCGTTAATATCAACAAGGCTAAATTTAACAAAATTGTTTCTATATATATATATATATATATATATATATATATATATATATATATATATATATATATATATATATATATATATATAAATAGATATATATATATATATATATATATATATATATATATATATATATATATATATATATATATATATATATATATATATTATATATATATATATATATATATATATATATATATATATATATATATATATATTATATATATATATATATATATATATATATATATATAATATATATATATATATATATATATATATATATATATATATATATATATTATATATATATATATATATATATATATATATATATATATATATTATATATATATATATATATATATATATATATATATATATATATATATATATATATATATATATATATATATATATATATATATATATATATTATATATATATATATATATATATATATATATATATATATATATATATATATATATATATATATATATATATATATATATATATAATATATATATATATATATATATATATATATATATATATATATATATATATATATATATATATATATATATATATATATATATATATATATATATATATATATATATATATATTTATATATATATATATATATATATATATATATATATATATATATATATATATATATATGGATGTGCATTTGATAGAAAAACTATAGCTCTAATCACACCCAGGGTACCCAGAAGGAAAAAAACTTCCGTGAAGTTTTGTGGTTCTATATATAACGAGCTGAAATGAAAGCTTTTTATTGGCTTAAAAATGGCGATGTGACATTTTCATTATTATCAACCTATCAACATGTTGGGTGTGGTAGAATAGCAACGTACAGTTTTAAGATATATTTTTTTAAATCCCTTTTTATGTAGGTATGTAGATATTTAATTTTATTAGGAAAATGTTGGCTATGGGATCATCTAGGCCTTGGCCAGACGTATTGGAGGCGTTAACAGGTCAGCGTACCTTAGATGCTAGTGGACTCTTAGAATATTTTCAACCTTTACAGAAATGGCTAGAATTGGAAAACGAGAAAAACGACGCATTTATCGGATGGGAAATATCTAAAACAGGTGAGTATAACCCATAAAATATATCAAAATGATATACTGAATTTACTTTCAGTATGTGCCAGGACTAGGAAAGAGTTAGAATTAAAAAAGGAGGAAAATAAAGATGACTAAAATTAGGGATTTTTAAAGATGTACGACATGAGTACTTGTAATATGTAATATCAGATAAAAAAACATTTCTGTAACTGAATGTGATCTAGTATTTTTAAGAAAATAAATACGCCTCAATATTTATCGTTTAATCGTTTTGTGAACTAATCCATATAATTACATTTATTTTAAAATATGCGGCCTAAAAACTTCTCAATTTTAGGAAACAGTTGCAAACGTGTATTCAAGTTGGAGGTCGTCATTTCGAATGAATACTTTAATATCTAAAAACATATCTTCATGTTTAATTTTTTTACTTTAAATTAATCTTTTGTGATAGTTTCTTTTAGTTTACTGATAAATTTGCTTTTCAATACTTTCATCTTGAGTCTCGTGCAATTTATAAGCACCAAATGATCATATCAGTGTATATCAGTATATTTATTATATACAAAAACTAATATCTATTCGTAGATGTAATATATACCTGTTTATTTTAACTGGAATCATAAATAGTGTTTATCTTATGCCCTTGTCGGATCTTTATGCCCTAGTGGAATAACTTTTTAAATATTTAGTTAGTCTTAGACATTCTTCTGTAAAAGACAGAGCCATCCTAATATAACTAAATTAATAATAAAGTTCTATATTCACTTTCTACATGGTCTTTTATTTTCCCGGCCTCATATTCTAATAGTCAGTACGTAATTAACCGTTTTTGGCACACTCGTTTAAGGGGGTGTAGCTGGACAGGAAACAGCTGGATAGCTGGAAAAAAATTGTATCTACGAAGAACCCATCTTAATTTTCGACAGATTCCCTGTCAGTTAAATTTTTTGCACGTTATTAAGGCCCACCTTGTATATATAACTCCTCATGTAGGTACTTTGAAATTAAAGTAATAACAACAAGGTACAATGATGCTAATTTAATAATAATTATGTAATGTTTAATACAGTAATATAAGAAATATATAATTGGTAGATATTATTATTGCTATTTAATCACTAGTATTATACTATTTTATGTACACCAAAATCAATAAAATCCATCACATATTTTGTCTCCATGTTGAATACTTAAAAGCATGACTGAATAAGCCAATCATCAACTATTCTATTCCTAATTATTAATGCCTTACTCCTAACCGTTCAGTAGGTCGCTAGATTCCCACGAGTTTATATTTTACGAAGTTGCGATCTAACTGGAAACGAAACTTCATATGGGGGTTTTTCACCTTCTACAACCCATACGGAACCATGCTTTCCTTCATTAACTATCTTCACTACTGACTTGGCAACATAATCCGACCTGTAAAAAGATTCGTTGTATTTAACGGTGCTATGAGATAGTATCAGTAAGGGAGTAAGGAAGAACTTATTTTTAAAATAATTGACGAATGATTGAAGACATATTTAGGACGCAAGCAATAGTTTCACTCTAAGCCAGATTATGCAAAATAAAAGTTTGTCATTTTAGTAATATTTTACTTTGAATACTAGGCAGTTATTCTGATGGATCAGAACAATATCATTTTACTTCGAAATGTATTCTAAAAACAAGCACTAAAAATAAAAAGTAATTAGGTTATTCTACTACTATTATCATTACTACTTAGAATACAATCAATTTGTTCGGCCAATCAATTTATTAGAATACAATCAAATTATTTGTAAACAACCTTGGCTTATTGAGGTCGCTTTCTTTGTTAAAAATATTTTCATAAATTAATTTAGATATCTGAAAATTTAGGCTGTGACCAGCGCATTCGCCATTTCTTTTGGTTTATCTGGAGAGTTGTGGTATATCTTCAGAATCGAAAATCCAACGCTAATGAAAATAAAATAGTCTAATCTTGAAAATACTCCCTTTCCAATAAAAAAAGAATTTACAAAATTGCTTGACGGCTTGCTCAACGCACGAGCAACGAGTTTACTGCTTTCACATTCGCCGGAGCGCGTTTTCGCGGTAGTATATTATATAACGTTTTTAAGGGCTTAAGGAAAAGGCAGGTATTAATTTAAAGTAACGAAAAACAAATTCCTTACAACAAAGCAAGATTAAATTTAAGAATATAATAATAATAGATATTATCAATATAGTCGGATATAGGTTAAAATGAATCCTTCTCACGATATTGTTTAATGTCTACTTGAAACGCGTTAAAAGCAAAATATTTGTGGTGTTCAAGAGATGGTGTTAGGTTTTAGGGACTTAAAAAATTTTAGTCGTGGTACCAAAATACATGAAGGTCCTAAAGAACACATTAAACATTGTTTGGCTATAAGGCGATTACAGCGAAAGAGCAACCATTGAAGGTGCATTGAGGGAGTAGATCCATTACTAGAGAATTTTACACAATGAAAATGTTCGCAAAATTCAAAAATTAATTAGCTATTTATATGATGCGACTTTACTGAACAAGCAAAAAATTTTGCAATATTTTTATAGGGCAGTCTACCTCGGGGGTGACGTGGATGTGTATTCCTATTTATTATTTGAGACCGTTTTGTGGGCCTCACCTCTTGCAGCTACTATGAGACGCCACTGTTTTGAGGGGTTTTTATTATTTATAGGTGGGCTGTTTTAACTTGGTACATATTTATGTATTCGTATGCTACTGGGATATGTGCTAAATAATTGAGTAACTAAAATTATTACTGATATCAATAAGTTTCTGGATACTTACGAAGATATTATATCTGAAAGATCTTGTAGTTCTTGCTTACAGTTCTCCGTAGATATGTTATCTATTAAAGGCGTCGCTGTCACTCCAGGACAAAACGTCATTAGTCTTAATTTCTTTCCTCTTTGAATATCGTCTGTTGCGAGGGCTTTACCTAACAAACAACAATTCTGAAATAAGCATTACATAATATCAGCATTACAATTAACGGGAAATATTTTCCCGCATTTTTGTAAAATGAATTTTTCCTCCCAAATAATATATGTTGCTCCGCGTGGTTGATGTTACTAGTTGATAATGCCTTAATAGGTGTTTTTAAAAATACTTACAAAAAATGTGAATCTCCAAGGAGATATCAATCTTCCATTCGAAATAAAAACGGAGGAAAATAACATGTGGCGCAAAACTAAATAATAATTTATTTCCTGAGGATGATTCTAGATCACACTATTGACGAAATTTAAGACAGATTATCTGCAAAATCACACCCACACTGAGAAGACCTAGACGGAAAAAATATTCCCGACAATGCAAACTACCAACAGGTATACAACGAGAGGTCGCATGAGTAGAAAACTTACAAATTTTATCATGAAATTAACCAAATCATACCTGAAAGATTCCAATATCCAATTTATTTACCTTCATATCCAGATACTTGATGACTAGTGACATAGGTTGTTGTCCAATCTAAGTTGGTAGCATTGCGGTATTCACAGGGACGAATAAAGAGGATATCAATTCGACTAGGGACTTAACGATGACACATGAGGTGATAAGTGATAAGATTCGATTATTATAATTATGGTTTCCATGGAGAAAACGGATAATAATATACCTTTATTGATGGAGGGAATGTCTTAGAGATGATTATACTGAGATAATTTTGGGGGATTATTGTACTGTCTGAAACATTTCTTAGAAATTGTCCATGTAACGACCCCAAAAATGCGATTTTGTATTTCCGTTTTATGACCTAATTATGGTGAAGAAATGTTTATGAAGGTTTTGACTGAAAACGTAAATCGAAAACCGTAAGCCACATCTGCTAAGCATCTTATCGTCTACCTATACAACAATACAACATATATATATATATATATATATATATATATATATATATATATATATATATATATATATATATATATATATATATATATATATATATATATATATATATATATATATATAAATATATATATATGTATGTATATAAAATAAATTAAGATTCGAGTAATATCTCCACAGACCAATGTCCAAATAGCTTAACTTATAAAATGTATATAAAAATAAATAATAACCCGCACCTAATCCAATAACTCCGTGCTTAGTCGCACAGTAGGTGGGAATTGTCCCAATTGTATTTAAACCAAGAACTGAAGCTGTATTCAATATAACTCCTTCCTCTCCAGATTTTGACTGTGGCAAATATTTATCCATTGCTAGGTAAGTACCTCTAACGACGGCTTCCTATAAAAATATAAATACATTATTGAATATATTATGATGGATATGAAATATGAATGATACATAAACACTAGCTTTTTTGCCGCAACATCGTAAGGTGTAACAGTAAATTAGAAACATCAAGGTAGTTCATCTTCGGGTGTTTTATTGTACAATGCTCTCAACAATTCACTCCAGACTCAAGCACGTCCATCAATGAGGTTCAAAGACAATCTCGATTTATCAGTGAACAGCACGTTGCTCCACTGCTCCAAGTTCCAATTAACATGTTGCAGCAAACAATATTCTTACTCTACGATACCCAGTGGTTAAATTGGATACTTTAGTTGTTCTTCTTCCATGAATATGACATTCGTCAACCCTGTACGTATCATCTGAGTACCTATTCTGGTTCCTGTGCTCTCAACCAGCTGATTTTGGAGCATTGTAGTGGTACTTCTGTGTAGTCTGGTGGCCAAAGCCGTATTAGACGGTCTTCTTCATCGGAAGTTGTACGATGCGGATAGTGTTGTTATAAGGTCGCCTTATAACAACACTATAAATTTGGTACCTTCTCCAGGCCCTATTTATGGCAGTGCGACTGATATTTTAACAATAAGTCTACTTCAATCGTCTTCAATGACCCTCTTGAATTATAGTGGTGACCCTAGCATGAATGTCTGTTAAATAGCCTATATGCCTTCTTGGTCTATACCAAGCACATCAACATTCATTTTGATTATTTCATATTTGACACGAAAGTAAACAAGCAACTGGATAAAAGCATTTATCTCTTGGTGAAGAAAGTTACAATCATTCAGTTTTTTTTATTGAAATAAAAAAACTGTTAATAAGAATAAATGTTTTTATACAAATTATCAAACTGGATTATGTGTACTAAGTGGATACAAAGTTTTATCTTTGTACTTGGTGGCATAAATAAAATATAACAAAATAAAAAAGTGGCTCCTTTCTCGTTTTGATTAGTGTATTTTAGACACAATTTAATTTATACTATCAAATATTTCTGAGTAATATTCGCTTTAATTGATTATTATCGGACATGTAGACCGGGATATGAGAATATTTTCTCCGATTTTATACAGCATGCTTTTTGGAAGCGTGAAAGTGTATTTGTGACAACAAAGAAAGGCGGGTGAGAGCCCCCGCTGGACGCTTTCCGATATTTTTTTTTTGTTTCCTGGTATTAAAATGCTTGCCATTAGATCAGAAGAAATTTAAAACAAATTTAAAGTCTTATAATAATAGGCACGTGATTTGCAGGGGGTTTGAAAGAGCTCTAACGGTTACGTGAACTTGCAATAAAAAAAATTTTTCATTCTCCCTACGAAAATATATTTTTCTATTTTAAATAGGCGAGCGAAAGCGAAAGTAAAATATGCTGGGTTAGAAAGTAAAACATGCCAGTTAGTTTTAAATTAATGTGTAATAGTTTTAAATTGTATGTTTTGCATTATAAAATAGAGGGAAGAATGAAAAGTTTAATACATTACACGCTGCAAAAGCCCTTTTAGGTGCTCAGAGATATTCAAATAGCATTATATTACATAATAGCAATAATTTAAATACACCTAGCACCTAAAAGTAAGCTTTCGCAGCTTGGAATGTAAATAATTATTACCTGTTTCGATGAAATGAATTAAAATCGAAAAACCAATATAATTTTGGGGCAATCATTATAATATCGGAAAAAACAAAAGTTTTGTACACGTGTAAAAAAAGTTCAAAATGCAATTTTCTATATGAGCGTCCATCGGTGTAGTACCCGCTTTTCTTAGTTGTCATGAGGAACACTTTCACCCCACCAAAAGGCATAGCTGTATGAAATCGGAGAAAATAAACTGTTATCATCTCCCGGTCAAATGTCTCTCATCTTGAGCTTTTGTCCATACCAAATATAAAGATATATTATATCGATGACAATATCAAGTGAATGACAATATCACGTGAACAATATCAAGTGAAGTCTTACACTTGTTACTTGTTAGTCTAGTTCACGCCATTTACTGTGTTTGCTCATTATTTTTATTTGAACTATCGAACGTGACGAATACCAGTGAATTAAATATTTTCAAATCATTCGATAAACACTGCCGTGTTTATCGAATAAAAAATAACCGTGAATAATGTGATTTTACTACACGGAAATTATGCAAATTTATGTGGAATAGCAGAAAGAGTTTATAATAATCTAAAATTTACGAATAATATAATAGTTAGCATATGTGTATAAGAAGTGTATAAGAAGACATATCAAAAAAGTTCCCACCCCTAAGGGGTGAGCTTCATCCCTATCTCACCCCCTTCAGGGACACCGCACTGTTTTCAATATCTTTTTAGACGCTTTATCTTAGGGAAAAAACATAAGTATAGGAAAAGGTGTGTCGTAAAATTCTCTAGAAAAAAGGTTCTGTGTGCAAATGGACGAATAATAAGGAAGATACACTTACCAGTCCTATATCTGGACATACACACGGAAACGAACCACTTAGAAGTTGTACAAGTTCTTTCACCTTAATTGAGGATCTTCAGAGTGGTGTACGACCTGTTTCATTGATCATTTATACTTGAATTTAAAATATTAATACTCCAACACTTGTAGTGACGTTTTATGACATCAGTTTTTGACGGAACTCAAATTCTTACAAACCTAGTCTACTATTTATATTTGTTCTATTTGAACATATTATATATAATTAAGTATTAGGCATACAGTTGTCCAGAAAGATATTAAACTTTAAAATGCATAAAATCTTGTTGAACCTATTGAAGACAACTACTTTCTTAGCTACGTGCTAGAGAATATTGAATTACATATACAATTGAATTATGAAGCATTGAAAGAGGGAGTAATACGGAAATTGCTTGCTTAGTCAAAACTAAAATCATTTGTTGATCTTATGTATTAATTATTTTCTCGAAAATTCGAAAAAAATCCAATTTTCACCCTGGATATATTTATTAGCTTTGAAGTTCTTTGCTATTCATATTTGTTTTGTGAAAAGTAATCTTGGGTTTGTAACATTTCATTACATAGAGAAATAAGCAAATAGACGAAAAATAAGTGTATATGTAATTCAATATTCTGTAGCACGTATTTATATTAAACTCTAAATCGACATTAAAATAAGCGTGTATTCCTTTTATATGGGAAAAAATCATTGAAATCGTGGTAATATTACTTTACGATATATTTCTAGAAAAATAATAGTACGGTAGACTTGCATTTGCAGTATTTAGTCTATTAGTTAGTATTATGAAAATTAATAAATCAGTTAAATTTCTCATTTTTAAATCTATATTTATTTAGAAATGAGAAATTTATGAAAAAGATCCTTATGAATTTTTACGGGGGAGGCACTGCCTCCATTGCCTTCCCTGATGAACCGCCACTGAAATTAGCCGCCATTTCGCTGCTTCGTATGAAACACGACGCAGTCCGACGCGTATATCATATACAGATAGTCCTTAAAACTTAAAAACAAAGAACCTACTCTAATGATAGCTTCCGCGCCTACATAAAGCACGCGACTGGCCACGCAGCGCGCGCCGATGCAGTCAGCAGCCGATGCATCAGAGAAGCTAGCGGCCGGCATAGGTTCTATTGGACTTTCTACTACTGTGACTCGATCCGAGTCAAAGCCGCATTTGTTAAGGGTTAGGGGAAGCTCTGCTTCCCTTGCTTCCATTGACTCTCCTGCACGGCCCTGGTAGCAGGTACGACCTGTTCCAGTTTCAAAAATACCTGTTTATGGTCCTTATATTGTCTTTATGGTCCGAAGCGACTCAAAATCCATATTTCAAAATTTTTGGGGTTACAGATCTTTGTCAATATGAATGCTGAGGATTGCGGCTTCAAGATGACATACATTTTGGCTATTTATTTTCCGAATCGACTCAAACTCGGTGTCTCGGATATTTTGGCGTCTGCGAACTGCGACTGTGAATTTTTAATTTTTTTATTAAAATAAATCAAGAAAAATCAAAATAGCGATTCTAAGGTGGCGGACATGAAAGACAATATTCAAGATGACGGCATCAAGATGGCTCTCGAATTTTACCATTTAGTGAATAAATAGCCTCCCAAATTGAATAAGTGGATAAGTAGTAAAGAAGTAGATAAATTGTACATAATTCTGAAGGGCTTCAAAGAAAGCAAAAGAACTTCTAAATGATTCCTTTCGGTATATAGCTTTACCAATGTACCAATAGTGAGTATTCTATTTAATTACTCAATTGGGGAAGGGACATATTTTATAATTTATTTGACTTGAACTTAGGTTAGTTTTTGACTGCAAAGGTTGCAACTTAAAACAATATAGTTCTTAAAAATTAAACACGTTATTAAGATTCATATAAACTTAAAGAGGACACTGACCGTTTATATATAAAGAACATTGACGACAGATGAAGTTTCTGGGTTAAGTGTGTTAATATATTGTCCAAATAAAGGTGTGAAAAATTGAAAACATTTGGTTTTGCATTAAATGAATCAATGAATCCTGCTTGTCACTTCCATAAACATTTTAAGGGCAAAATTTATTTATTGATTTGTAGGTACATTTTTTTTTACAAAAAGTTGGCAACACAATTTACATATTGTGAATCATTTGTCATTTTCTTCTCTCGTAGTATGATAATAATTATAAATTTTTGTAAACAACACTCGCTCATATAAATAGAAAATATTGTTTGCTTTTGAAGGAAACATGTACCTATACTTATTAAATAAATTGTTACATGCAATTACAGTCCTAACATACCAAATTAACAGCAACTGTTTGTTCCCACCGTAGCTCATTTGCAATACCAGCATTGTTAACAACAATGTCAAGATTCTTAAATGTGCATATTGTCTTTTCAAAGGCATCTATAAATAAAAAAAATCCAAAATATTACCCATATATAATTACTATTGTAATAAGTATTCATAACATTAATACAATAAAAATACCTTCGAAACTCTTTTGTATGGTTACATCAGCCTTTATAAATATTACTCTATTATTCCCAAAAGCTTTCTGAAGCTCCTTTTCAACCTTCTTTCCAGTGTCTTCAGAAATATCAACAATTCCAACTCCCTGAAACGAAATGAAACTATTATTTAGTTTATTTGATATCAAGCAACAGTTATATGCCAAGGTGAACTTAGATTAACGAACCGCTAAAAAATCACACAACAATTTAGAATTTCGCTGACGAGTGTGAATATATAACCATTATATGGGCAATCACGTCTACGGTATATTATTTCCTTGGCCAAAAATATGGGACGAAAGTATGTAGGTAATTATAGATAACGCTCTTCAGACAATAGTAGACTCTCAAGTATGAGTCCAAACAATTTTAGTAGGCTGTCAGTAGTGATAACATATCGATATTTGGCATTACTCTATTTATAATAGCATGTTTCGTAAACTGGTGAATTGTGAAGTCTCATATATTATTTTCATATAAGCACATATCAGTTCTTCAATATATTTTTATTTTCTTATACCCTTCTCAACTTTCTCAACCAAAGTATATAAATTGTTGATATATTTCTTCAATCATACTGCTTTGACGAGTCTCACAGGAACATTTAAATATGTAATAATGTTCTATGGGTTCATTCATTTTATCCGTATTAAACCTTATTCGTATATTTTAAAGCATTATAAAAATACGTTTTATAAAAGAACTCTTATACTTTTAAGTCTTCTTAAAATCGTCGTTATGGAACTCAAATTAGATGAAAGTATGGACTAATTTTATACTAACAGGAAGGAAGCACTTCCGATTGAACTGGAGATGGATACTTCCTAAATAGAACTAGTATTATGTTCGATTATGATATAGAAGGCATATAGGTTTAAAAGTATCATTACCGCAGTAATTTTCGAATTAAAAAAAGTGTTCAGACTTCAAAAGTCATTTGTAGTTTTATTTAACCCACCAATTTTATTAATGAAGGGAATAAAACCAGAACCCCCCTCCTATAATCATGAAGACATCAATTTACAAGAATTAAGTCGTAAAGCTCAAAATCGTATCAAAATAAGACGTATTTATAGACGTATTAAAAGAGCAAATGAACGGTTAAAAAAAGAAAAATATTTAATTTAGGTGACAAAGTAATCATTAAATGATTCACTGTATCCGATAAAAGGATACCCCCTGGTATGTGCTAAATTACAATACCCATACGAGGCCAGTATATAACATAGATGTATATAATACATATAACTATGTATACATATAACTATGTATATAATTCATTATATACATAGAAATAAGCAAATAGACGAATAAGAAGGAAAACACACTTACCAGTGCTATATCTGGACACACATACGGAAATGAACCACTATACACACGAGAACGAACCACTTAGAAATTGTACAAGTTCTTTCACCTTTCTTGAGGATCTTCAGAGCAGTATAGATTTATTTCATTGATCATTTTTACTTGAATTTAAAATATTAATACTCCAACATTTGCAGTGACGTTTTATGACATTTATAGAATCTTGTAAACAATGAGATATATAATTTCAAAATTGAAAATAATTAACGTTAAAGTTTATTTCTATGTAATGAAATGCTACCAACCCAAGATTACTTTTCACAAAATAAATATGAATAGCAAAGAATTTCAAAGCTAATATATATATATATATATATATATATATATATATATATATATAATATATATATATATATATATATATATATATATATATATATATATATATATATATATATATATATATATATATATATATGTATATATATATATATATATATAATATATATATATATATATATATATATATATATATATATATATATATATAATATATATATATATATATATATATATATATATATATATATATATATATATATATATATATATATATATATATATATATATATATATATATATATATATATATATATATATATATATATATATATATATATATATATATATATATATATATATATATATATATATATATATATATATATATATATATATATATATATATATATATATATATATATATATATATATATATATATATAATAGACTGTTTTTCGGATTTCTATGAATTCCTTCATCAAAATCATCTGAATATTCAAAATACCCAAAGAATTTCAAAGCTAATATATATATATATATATATATATATATATATATATATATATATATATATATATATATATATATATATATATATATATATATATATATATATATATATATATATATATATATATATATATATATATATATATATATATATATATATATATATATATATATATATATATATATATATATATATATATATATATATATATATTTATATATATATATATATATATATATATATATATATATATATATATATATATATATATATATATATATATATATATAATAGACTGTTTTTCGGATTTCTATGAATTCCTTCATCAAAATCATCTGAATATTCAAAATACCCAACAGTGGATCTTCACCGACTTACCTTCACCCCATTTTCAAGAAATTTTCGTGTTATATCCAAACCGATTCCACTAGCTCCACCGGTTACAAGAGCAACTTTTCCAAATAAAAACGTCATTATAAAATGTTGAAAAGTAGGTAGGTACTCTAATGGAAATTGAGAATATATGCGGAACAATGGAAAAACTACAGATGAAAGTTCGCAGCTCAAATTGCAACTGAAAATAGTATACGGTGGTACCAAAACTTATACTTTTCGTAAAAGATGACCTACGAATGTAGGGGTAAACGGAGCAAATAATAGTTTTTTAACTCATGTATAAAATATTATTTATATTATGATTTTATATACATACATTCCTCGGTTTCATAACAAACATCAACTAGAATTGAAATATCTAGAAAAAAATATGCTATCTGTTACATATAGCTTTAATTTATTCTCTATTCATAGAAAGAGAGAGAGATAAAGAGAGAAACCACAATAAGATATAACACGACTACATAAATTTTTGTATATCCGAATGTACTTATATGAATGAAATTTTATAAAGTTATTTTACATTTAAGTGGTTAAAGTAAATATATCACTTTGCTTTTTATCTTGTTGTATACGCTCATTTTTACATGTGTTTACTGTTAATATAATTAAATGCTCCACTTACCTAGTAAATTTTATTGAATCTTGTCTCCCTCAAACTGAATTTTATTATCTCAACTAAAATTAAAGCCGATAAATTTTGAATTGTCTTAACCTCTTTTCTTTATCTATAAGTACAATAAACTCACAGTGTCATTAAACTGACGGTGTCAATATGCATATTATCATTGCATAAATATAATCATTGAATGAAGTTTTAAATTTTTTGAATTTGAATCATAATATACTGTTACATCTGCGTGCGCATAGACTTTCGTTAACGTGACTTTTAACTGAATTTAACTATTAAATTAATGTGAGAGCTAATGGAGTGCGTATATTCCCTAGCCATATCCGATATCAATTAAAAAAAAATAAAAAATTAATGTTTAGACATGAGCGATGATATATATGTAAAAAGACCAAAAGAAAGTGAAAGTATCCTCAGCTCAGAACTGTAATTAATTTTGATAATTGTAGCAGTAACAGGCACTATAGAAGATAACCACACGGATATAGATTTAGTATGCATCATATAAGTATAGTTTCTATTTGAGGAGATAACTATACCATAATTGTCAATGGTAATGATCTCATTTTCAAAAAAAATTGCTTACTAATAAATTTACTTTGCTTTTCTCACACACTACACTTTTAAGTAAAACTAAGTTTAATAATTCTACTTTTTTTCTTCTAATCAAGGCTCTACTTTGCATATCTATGTGGACTAATCAGAACCCCTCTAAAATTTTGTTTTTTGAAGATGTCACTTCAGAATTCAGAACTCTTCAGAATTACGTACGATTTGTTTACAAAACTATTCACATTTTAATTTCTCATTCGTAGGAAAAAGTTACAATGATATTTTCATGCCACATTACATTACATGAAATGATACAAATTAAGAAAAACAAAAACACATTAAATGACCGTCATGTAATAGGAAAAATTTTCGGATTAACAATTTTAACATTTATGGAAAATTGCCTTATTAACTTAGTTTATGACTAAACATGCTGTGATTTTTTTGCTTCGCATTTCACCAAAAATCAGCGTTTGGTTCACTTTGGTTTGGTTTCACGAACTAGATGAGGTAAGCTGACAAAGAAAAAAATATTTGAAAGTCATGCTTGCGCGCCAATATCCTTGGCTATAGATGTGACCTCGATAAGAGGGGGCCGAGCGGTACCATCGCTCTTTACCCCTAAACTCATGCTTGATAATTGTTGTATTATAATTGATATTGTATATTACATAGCTGAAGCCAAATAAAATGCATAAATAAATAATAAATATATAACAATAAGAATAACATAACACATACCTAGATTTATAAATAAAATATAAAACATTGAAGTTCCGACCATAGAAATAATTTTAGAGAAACTTACAGAGCTTCAAACGCCTTGTTCCGAAAGAACTTTACGACGGAGACTAAAAAATTGGGTTTCAAATTTAAAATTATTAATTAGCGTGCTGCCGTAATGAAATGTCAAAGAATCGTAAATTGGCGAATAGAATATTGAGAGAAAATAAAAGAATTTAAAGATAAAGGAAAACAGATTTATTATTTGAACGAAACCTGGTATGTTACCCACGCCACTGCGAAAAAAGGTTGGGCCAATGGGTGTAGCAAATATCGGCTAAAAGATGTACCTCAAAGCAGAGGATCCCATATGGTCATTGGGAAGAATGTAATGTGGATTACCACAAAAATCCGGACTAAAATATTTTTGAGGAGAAAAGTTTGAGAAAGGAGGGTTTGAGAAAAGTTGAATTCCAAACATAAATCCTGACAGTGTCATTATATTAGATAATGCAGCCTACCGTTATCTAATACCAAGGCAAGATCCCATAATACCCGATATGTCCTCTAAAAAACAAGTAATTCAAGAATTTTTCTAAAAAATTACCTATATTTCGAAGAGCCGTATACCAAAAAACAATTGTTGGAGGTATTTAATACCAACAACGGGAAAAACAGTATGTGATTGACAATATAGCAGAAAAAAAATTATTTTAATGTTACCACCATATCACTGTATTTTTAATCCGATTGAACTTATGTGGTCACAATTAAAAATGAGAGTTTGTATACAAAATTTGTTTGCAAAATTCGATAGAAAAGTCGTGGAACTTATTAAACAAGAATTTTTAAATATTTCAAAAGAAGACTGGTTGAAGGCAATTGTAAAAATAAATATGAAGAAGAATATAGAAAACTAGGACAAATTATTATCAATGGTGGTGAAAGATTTATTATCAATCTGGCAGAGGAATCGAATGATGATGCAGATGTATTTTCATAGGAAAGCCTATGTATTTTCATATCTATAAAAATTAAGAAATTCTGTATGTACGTATAATGTTTATTACATTAAAATAAAGCTCATATATTATTAATTGTTATTATTTCTCAAATAACTCATAAGAAAAATGAATAAAGTATTTTTTAAATTATGTTAAAAAATAATTTTGTGAAATGCGAAAACAAAGGGAATCCGACCTTGGCTGCTATTTGGAATGAGTACTGGCGGTATCTTTTTATGCGAATAGTTTTTATACGAATATGAATTATTTCAGGCGGATACCTTAGATGTTCATTTTAGCAACTGATATGAACTGATTATTTCTTGTCAAAAAATTATCACATCACTTCAGATATATTATAAATGGAAAGCTACTTATATCTGCCCCCTTTAGAAGAGTTAGAAATATTTACTACGATCTAGAATATTCTAGATCGTAGATTATTCTAGATAGTTAAAATAAGGCAGGCTACTTTGATATTGGTATAAGTATCAGCCACATATTTACCTATAATTATTAGAAACAAATGAAGACACTGAGAGGACCGTAGAATGGATAATATTAATATAATATGATACTGTACTGATGTTAAGTTTACCCCATTTTATCCTAGAGGTGCATACATGCAGTTTGTGTTTATTAGTTTTTTATGACCTTTTTAACATATAAGTACATATATACTTATATATATCTTAGTTATATCTTAATTAGATGGATTACCATAATAATTGTTTATTAAGAGCATAAATAATATAGCATATAAATATCATTTTATATGCTATATTTCTTATTGTATACAATTCCTTATATTTATTTTACAATCCTGCTACGTGCTTATGCAATCGTGGTAAATCACTATCCAAATAAATAATATGCCTGGCAATTAGTTATCTCAGGAATTATACCTATATAAATAATTTATGCAATTACCAAAGTATATGAGATTCTGAAATTTTAATGAAATCCACTTATTTATTTTGTCTCGCGTGTGGATTTCGTAAAATGTAAGTATGGTCCAAAATATACATATCAGCATTAGTGATAACCATCAGTGATATTATTTTTATCATTAGTGATAAAATATAACCATCAGCATTACTGATGGTTGCTTGAGTAAATTTAGTCATATCCAATAAATATTTTGCTATTTAATATTTTGTTAAAAAAATGTTCTGTTATTTACATAAGAAATATGGAACTAGGCACAGATCTAGGCACATCATAAGGAAAGCTGTGGTCTAGGCCTCTTGCTGGGATTAAGAAGAAACCCTTTTGATACGGCTGCAACAGCAAGCTTGTCATGGTACGCAGTTTCCTGCTTCCTTGTGGATAGCTAGATTCGGAATTAAACAGAGCTATATAAGTAATTATGCAGCTGCTAAAAAGCCTTGGTTATCTGACCGCAGCAAAGAAGTAAGGTTGTTCTTTACCAATAATTATGTTGACAGAGATGAAGATTTCTGGTCTAATGTCAGTTTCTCAGACGAAAAAATGTTCAAGTGATGCCACCATGGTCACCTCGTGTGTATTAACCAAGAAATTCGTGGTACGAAGAACGATATACCATGCCAGTTAATAGTAGCGGTCGTTTTTCTGTTAATATGGAGGCTTGGATAAGCGCGGCTAGCTCAGGAGTCTGCTGGCATATAGCAGGAAGGCTAAATGGCAAATATTAGAGACATTTGCTGCAACACATTATCAGTAAGACATGCAAAAATTAAGCAGTAGGTAATTGCTAGCAATAATGGAGCACCTATTAAATATTGATTTTAAAATAAAGTGTCAATTGATTTAATTTGTTAATTTTATGTTTTAGCTGTATTTTAAAAATAAGAAATACTGTTATGGCTTTATTCGAACTTTTTTTTCTAATACCAAATTATAATCCAGACATCGTTTACTTTCTTCAACTACTCGCTAGTGTATATTTTTTTTCTAGAACCTAAAATTATTACGCTCCTTCTTTATTTCACATTAAATCACAACTATTATATACATATTTTTAATAATAATTAATAATTCGGTGAGACCTGGTTTACTCATAGTTCATGAATCCCGCAAATACCCTTGGTTATGAGGCTGAAAATATTATTCTATATTTTTAGTCATTCTAGAAATTGATGTTTTAATATATAATAGATATGAAGATTTAACAGTCTTTGGAATGTAGGCGAGAGATGCCAGATTAAACCAGACCCTTTTAGCGACCAGTTGCCCTTAGACCTTGCAATGCAGGCACCTAGAGCAGCGACCCCAGTCATATACGCTAACTACATACTGAATGGATTTACAAGTAACAACTACTCAGAGAACTAATACTCCTCTCCGCATTGAATTACACCTGAAAATCCGATATAGCAGCTATGGTCATTCACCAATAGCTCCACGAGGTGTAGACTAGTTTCGAGTTAATAGCTTTCATCAGTACACCGTAGCTGGAGCAATTAATGAATGATTAAAACTATCTAAGCAGTCAAGTCGGCCAAGCAGTTGAGTGTACGCGAGAGATACCAGATCAAACCAGATCCCTCAGCTTATACTAGGGCCGCTGCTCTAGGTCCCTACATTGCATGACGCTACCTATCACAAGACATTACTAATGTCTAATGGATAGTAAGCATCTTGCCGCTAGAGGGATCTGGTTTAAAATGGTGTCCCTCGCCTAAACTCAACTACTTGGTCGGCTTGACTGTTTGGATAGTTTTGGCCATTCAATAATTACTCTACCAGATTTAAATAGCTCAATAGCTCAAAATTCGTCTACACCAGGATTGCCAGGTCTACTGATTTTTCAGTATATCTATGATTTGAAGTTTAAATCTACTGATCTATTGAAATGTTATCTACTGATAAATTATAAGACCGTATACATCGATAAAATGACATGGTGTTAATAATAAATTTTCATAAATTTTAACAGAAAAATCAACGTAAGTATTAATATGCAACCAATGCAACTACACACTACCCTTCTTCCCTTGCCCTTGCCTGAACGTGTTTTAAAGGCTCTATAAATTTCGAACGCATCCATGGCGATCGATAGTATTCGATAGGCCCACTGATATTTATATATGTTTCCATTCGGTGTTTTGTGGTTTCCAGTTTTAACCAGATTTGTTTTTGAGTTGTTAATTTTACCACATTCATCAGCGAATGTAGAAAGAATTTTCTCGAATATGAATTTGCTGAAAACTGACGAAAGAAATAAATTTTCATCAGCTAGTGTAGTGGAATTTTTACACAAAAAAAAATCCTCCCACATCTCCCACCACTTTCCATATATCAGCAAATATGAAACTATGACGTAAACCCGCCATTTTGGTATAGAAGAGAGATATTTAGAGAAATTATTATTATTGGCATCATGTTTTATTGACTAGTGCAATGTAAATATACATCAGTTTTATGTATAATAAATAAACAATAAATATAAACTTATACAAATATATAGGGAACAAATATAAGATTAGAAACGTAAAATATAGCATAATTTAAAAAGTATCTGAAATGTGTTGTAATAAGCGTTTCGAAATGTGAAGAAATATATTTTCAATATTAGTTATAAAATTTATGAAGTTATCAGGAGACATTTTTAAATTTCCAATAATTATCCTATCGTAAGACGTATCATCTAAGTCCTTACAGGAAAGGGAATATTTTAGGCACCATCACAAGTATGTATAACTTAAGATTTTTTCATTAAATAACCACATCCATAACGCACAAAATGTGTTTCCAAAATGTCATCGTTGGTGTAATACGGAAAATATATCATGTATTCCATAAGTCTATAAAATTATATATATATATATATATATATATATATATATATATATATATATATATATATATATATATATATATATATATATATATATATATATATATATATATATATATATATATATATATATCATGTATGTACATTGTACAATCGGCGACACACAAAGTCACCATTAAATCGGATACTCTCCTTCTAACATCAGCGTAGTCAAATTTGTTACAAAGAAAGCGCGCGTATGTGGCCGTTGAGTTTGTGGTGTCACCGATTGTGAGTTCAGTAACACGCTGTCTAATTCAGTCTCAAAAACTGATACAATAAACTATTTGCTATTGCAAAAGTAAAAACTTGCCTTATTGGATCCATTGGAATCCTGAAAAGGCTTTTCTTAACAGTATATGTTTTACTTTGACAATGCCGTGCTGTACAAACTACGCTTTGCTTTTTTAAGTCACTAATTGCAAACAGCCGGCTATACCAAAGTCCGCCTCTGTACTTAACTATACCAAAATGGCGGATTAACATTATCGGTTGATATTTGCTCAGATATATGGAAAGTGGGGCGAGATAGCCTGCTGGTTTGTATTTATGCTGTGGTATTGCACTAGTCAAATGTGTGTTGAAACAATTCGTCCGGATATACAAACTTTACTCGTTTCCCGATGAGAAATGTATATATAGGACAGGAGACTGAGATGGTTTAAGCAATATTTAATTCAACTGAAAGATAACCAAATTCTAAAACGGTGCAATGCTACTGCGGGTACTACCTATGGCGCTAGTCAATAGAAATTGATCAGTCGTTCGATATTATTCTCGCTAAAGTTACAACGTACGAAATCGTGCCCTCTCTTTCTTTCTCGCACAGCAGCCTACAAGAACCTTAGTCGGATATATCAACAGTCACATATAATGGACTTCTTTTTGTTGTCTCTCATTTTATTATATTTTAACCAAGACCAATGGAACGGCGTATGTTGTAGTTGAAAAATAAATTAGTGACGTAACCACCAGCTTTAAAGATTTGAAGTTTATATTAGATCTTACTTAAATTACTACATTTTAATAAGGATTTTAAAAAAAGAGAAATTTGCAGTGAAAGCTCCATACACGCGGTCTCCCTCCTAATCAAATTGAACTTTTGAAATACAGAATTCTTACTGTTTCCAATGATTTATTGTCTTATGTTTGAAATACCTAATTGTTTTTGTTGGTAACAGCATCAAAGAAAAAAAAACAAAAAACAAAACATTAGCAATGAACCATTGCTTATGGCAATAGTTTCTGGCTGACATCAGTATTTTCCGGTATCAGAGCCCCCTCTCCTTCTCTCGCACAAGCCTGTGACTTCTGAGCTATCCATTGGGATTTTAATGAGGGGTAGATATTTTTATTATTATTATTATTATTACATGATAGTAACATTGTCTTTAATTGACTGAGGAAAATCGTTAATATTTATTAGGAAATTATGGAACCTAACATTGGAACTTGTGGAACACCGTGCTTTATTACGTACCTTATTAATTAAGTATTTGATTGGATACCATTGCTAAGAGCAAATTGTTGGCTATTTTTAAGAAGACTTCATTAGGGAAGTGGTTTCCTTTGAAAAGCCGTAAAAACATAATTTACTTATTTAAGTATGTATATCGTGAGACACGCAATCGAAAACAGCAAGATCTAAGAATAAAGAGCAGACATAATCACAGTCTTTAAATGCAGCGTTTATTATATGTTAATTTATCAATGGCAGTAGTAGCTGAAAATTTGTAGAAAAATTGTTTGGAAAATCGTACTGGTTAGAACTGAAAAGATTTGTACATAACAAAGTGTTGTCAACTGTGTTAAAAGTAAGTTCATACATTGTAGCGGGGCAGGGTATCCTGAGATTATTGATCTATAAATCACAAGTGAGCCCATTGTAAATAATTAAGTAATTTTGTAGTTGTAGTTTATATTCCACGACGTGTATTTGTTAAACAAAATATAAAATTAATTCGCTCTGTGGAGAGCTTTTGACAACTAGACTAAATGAGATCCCAACATTGCGTTATTTTTAATTGCTGTAAACTATTAGTTGTTGATTTTCTTAACAAACGAAATATGAAAAAATTGAGGTCGTTGAAACAAAGTTTTTCAATTATTTTACTTGAACTAGGTATTTCTGCATAAGAAGTATGAAAAATTCTTGCTCAAATTGTTTAGGTTGTTTATTTAAAAAAATGTTACAAACTAATAGACTAATTAAATATTGCTGATTTTGTTTGTATTTTATTTAGGTTCTAATACTATCTTATTTAAAAAAATCTTAAACACTTTTTTTGCTGTTTGTAAACATTGTTTTTATTTTTGGGTAGTTTAAACAATATAGTAAGATTTTTTTTACTACAACTACAAAATTACTTACTTACCTAATTATTAATAGGGCTCATTTATTTGTGAAAAATAAATGAAATTTGAGATTTTTTTCAACGATATTTATTCTGATAATGTGTCACACCTTAATTTTTCTAAATTAGTATTACATAACATACATTTTTTTATATTTCACCGCCGAAATTGCGATAGTGAACTACCGCTGCGTTCACCGAGTGGAGTGCTATTTTCAGCGTGAAATAAAAATACGCTTATAATTTTTGAGTTATTTACGAAAAATTAGACCCCCGTCTTTTTTCTTTATTTGCTTATAACTTTTACCACTGTTTATGTGCGTGCTTAATTTTTCGCACAATTTTCTAAAGGCGAATGAGCCCCCGCGTTATCAAATCTAAATATATATATTTTTTTTA
>CAXKVY010001505.1:37500-190731 GCA_964058915.1 Tetropium fuscum
TCCCGCAGGGTTCGCCTCTTAGACCTCTATACTCTTTAACTTGCTTGTTAAATTGTTGCAATTGAATCTGAGTGTACGGTACGTATTTTGCGCAGATTATTATAACTTTTTTTTGAGCTGCTGAAAACTACAGGATGCGTTCACTCAAATCAACTCCTACGGTCTAAATACAACTACTTGCCACTAAATGCTTCCAAATGTAATAGTATGCAACATACACATATGCAAGTATGTTTTCGTTATAAAAATTATATATAGAATAATCTGTTTCTAAATGTCTACTGGCGTCGCCTCTCCTGATGTTTCGCTAATGCTAATACATAATCTCTTTATGTAAGAGATCTCCTTATGGAAGATACGCCAGCTGGATGAAAGAAAATCAAAATGAATTTAACTTAGGAAAGGTCTTCTCTAGGAATGGCCGAATACTTAACTATCGAGTTCAATTAGTTTTCGAGTGTTCGAGTTCAAATGTTTCGGAAACAACAACATTTTTCAGTGTTTCAGTATTGTTGTTGGTAACAAGAATTATTATACTAAAACCAACTGGGCAATAGAAAATGTTTTAAGTTGAATAGTATATGGGATGTGACTGAATTCGTAAATAGTTCGTCTGTAAGACAAAGGAACTTAAAATCAATCATATAGCTACTTCCAATTAGGAAGAAGGTATATATTTAATATAATATGAATAACTAGATAGGTATGCTCCATGCATAATAAATGTGTCAATGTGCGGTTAATGAGTCAAAATAGTTGGTTATGGTTTTATTATGTTCCCCGCCTAGGCGATCAACTCCATATTTGGCAGTACAATAGACGCAAAATTTTCAATTGTATTTATTCCAAGTACTGACGACATAGTTATTTACTCATTTAAATATCGGCAAATATTTTTATTTTAATTAATATTTTGTGTAATAATTTTCACGTTATAAAATTTATGAGATTTAGAAGTAACTGTTGGTTAAATTACCGCCTCCAGCGATTGAAAACCCCATTTCCTGCCCACAACAAGCGTTAGAGAAGTTGCACAGTAACTCGGATTTTTAATTTAGAAGACTTGGTCACTGACGAATACAGAAAATAAACACCCCTGCCATTAAAGATTCTCCCGTGAAAGTATAACCAATTTTCATCATCTCCATTATTGAGGCCAGTAGCGTAAAAAAAAATTGTCGAATCGAAAATTATTGTTACAAAAGGCTTATTTTTAATGCCTTCACTTGTTGCCCAATATAACACTCCTTGGTCCCCCCAGGCAGAGTTGAGTTTAAGTGGTGGGGGGTAAAAATGTACCATCAAAAGGAGTATTTGTGTGGTTTTACGGTTATATCTCGTAAAGGACTCACAATATATAAAACATTGTTTTATTAAAAGGTGGAGGGCATTCAATTCTGCATTGAATGAGATCATATTTTTATACACGGCCCGTTTTTTAAGTGGTCTCCCCAATAGGCCTAATCCACTATTCCACCAACTTAAGTTTCTTTTAGGGTTGAAGGATCGTCAGAGTTTTTTCGCCTTTCTGATGTTAAGGGTTGTTTAATATAACCCTCAATATCATCCTGAATGTCTTCAACATCTGTCTCATATGCCGGATCTCGTTAATAACGAGCAGAATATTCTGATTGGTCTTTATCTATTTCTATATTGATAGGAAAATTCTCCTCGTAGTCTTCTTCGTGTAATTCGACCACTTCCAGAGTATTGGAACAAGATTTGTTCTGGCAAAATACATACATTACTGAATGATACAAACCTGCTTTGCGGCAGCTACAGACTGCATTACAACCTTTGGCGCATTGACAATAAATAAGCTTCAGTAATTCTACGGTTACGATGTTAAGTTTGGTAAGCTTTTAGTAATATATTGTACGTAACACTGGTATCTGTATTTATTTAATTAGACGCCTTTTTTATGCACACTGTTGAAGAATAAATTGTTCTGAAACTGTTTCTATATCCTCTGGAGATGTGTTTGAGTCTTTAAATATTTGTATTCCTATAATTCTTTTTCTTCCTGTAAAACTTTAACTAATATCATTTTTACCTGCCTGTATAATGCGGATGTAGTTTTGCAGCAACTAAATGCATGTAGATAATATGTTGTCCATAATTGAGGTATCCAAATTCATATTATAGGGTGTATGCATTCGACTTAGTGATAAGGAAAGCAAGACTAAGACGAACACTGGGACAGTCTTGCTTATTCGCTCTTGGTCTTGATCTTACTTATTTAGTCTTGGTCTTGGTCTTGGGTTTCAGATCTGGATCTTGCTCATTTTACCTTTTAGTTACATTTTTTACTTTCTCTAAACACTATCAGTATGAAGATCATTAAATGTATAAATTATAAATAACTCACAATCAATTACTATTAACCAGTAAACACTTTATTTTATTGCAATTTAAAAAATATCAAAAAATTATCTGCTGATAATTATCATGTACTACCAAAACCAGAATGTCTAGATCTTTCTGCAAATTTCATATATATCAATTTTATTACATCTTTTACTAAACACTTAGGTATGTAGGTAGGTAAGTAGGTAGGTTTCAACCACTGGTCAAGTTTCTCTTATTTTTTTTATACTCAGTTAAAATCTAAAATCATGGAAGCAAACTGGCAATTCCAAATATAACAAATATTTTTTTCTGAGAAAAGTATATATTTAAACTATTACAAATATTTAATCTCATATATTTTTGGTTTAGTCTTGCGTATTTGGTCTTGGTCTTGCATAGCCGGTCTTGGATTTGGTCTTATTCATTCGGTCTTGGTCTTGTGTTGCTAGTGTAATGTTAGTCTTGGTCTTGCTTTTTCGCAAGACCAAGAATGCAAGACCAAGAAGAATTTTGCTCATCACTAATTCTACTTTGCGACTTGCTGGCTTGCCTGGCTTGCCTGGCTTCAGAAAATAAAAACAGATTGTATCACGAGAATAACACATAAAACATTTCTTATAGACAATTTAATTTGCTTCAATTTTGGTAACTACATAATAATATGTTGCTCTAAAGTTTATAGGAGACGATTTATTGACAAATGTAATGAAAAAAACATGTTTTAAGCCCCTTTTCTTAAGATGAGGGCCAAACCCTAAATCCTAAATAATTACGTTATCGTACAGCAGTTTAGATAAAAATATTACTTGAGAGTTGAGTGATATTAGTGATTCCTCATTTTTGCAATAATTTGTAAATTTCAATATTTTATATCACACCATTCATAAGTCTTTCAGAATGACATAAAATATTTATTTAACGAAATTTAATGATATTACTATTTTTTATTGGAATATGGTCAATGTTAATGTGTAACTAACTCTAAGGTTAGAAAAAGATAATAGCATTTTAAAATTATTTATTAATTGGCGTAAATGAACCATAGCCAACTGGCGTGTCGCAATGGAAACACAGGATTTCTAAATTTCTGTATTATTTATGGTCTATCAAGTTAGGTTTTTTGTTTACAATTTTAATTCAGCCTCTATTTTTAACAAGTTGCGTGATATAAATCCTAACTAGATTTAATTATTATCTATGCGGTATGTGTAACTGCACTAATTTCTTGACGTGCATGAAGGCTGCTTATTATATATTACCCTTGGCCTTGAACCCTAATACGTAACACATCACCTTTAGAAAAATAAGCGTTTACCTCGACAGGTATTATTATCAATGATTCACAAATATCCGTCAGGTAAGTAAATGAATATTCAATAATATATGTAGCAATAATTAGTCTCAACATATCCTTTAAGACCCGTAAAGCACTTAAGTCAAAACAATTAGCTACATAATTAACGTATTGCGTGAAAGCGATGACAATAGCTTAGGACAAGGTATTCGCCCCACCTACCTGTATTTTTCTCACGTGTACTCCAGAAGATACCAAAACAATTGCCAGTATGCATATTGACCGACAACAATAAACAAGCGGCTTTAGTTAAGAAAAATAATAATGTGTGATATTAGTGCAACGCGTAAACCATTTATTATTTTCTTCTTATATATTATTAATCATATAACTTGTAATCCACAAGTAAATTATCAGCAGTTTGACCAGAACTCCAATTTTCAAAACACTCGGTTTTCAAACCAAAATTTGAACCCTTCGTCGACACCATTTCCTCAAAGTGATTTTAATGGTAATAATGGTCAGAATTTTCAAGACAATCGGTTTCCAAATCAAAACTTAAATCCCTCGTCGACACCATTTCCGCAAAGGGATTTTAATAATGGTAATAATGCGCCGGGCAATGCAAATGGACTAATACCAAATAATCGGCATCAAGGAAATGATTTTAGTAGAAATCCTACTAATGGTGATATAAGGGGATTGCTACAAGCGTTAGATCTTCAAGCATCGCAACAGTGCACCAACAATGTTGCTGCCCAGTGGAATTTTGAGACAAATGTAAACGAAGCTACTCAGCTGGAAGCTGTAAGTATTCATCTAATTATTTTTATGATTTTATATTTCTGGTATTTGATTCAAAGACATATTGAAATATTATCAATAGTAATCTCAAAAATGATGTCTGTTGATTTATTATTAACGAAACTGAGTTTAGAAATATAATAAAGCTAAAGAAAGATAAATTCAGTCGAAAGTGGTATTTTATTAGACTATTTCACAAACAAAGTGAAGGGTCAAAAAACGGAGGAAGAAATTTAATAATAATAATAAATTTAATCTTCGCACCCCAAATCGCTCATTTTTTAAATAATTCAAAATTTATTATAATCATGAAATATTTATTATAAATAATTTGTTATAATTATTATTTATTATCTACCTATAACAATATATATTTTTTTTAAACACGAACAAAATATATTATACGTACATACTTGACTTTATGGTAAATGGTTCAATTGTAAAAAATTTGAATAGTATGACCGTTATTAGGTGGATGCAATGTATTTATTGTTGGTATTATTACTTGTTATACTTGGAGTACCTCCTCCTAAAAATATTCACTATGTTCTGATGTTGTTCGGCACTAAGATGTAAATACGGTTTAATCAAGTTCGGACTGCCCCATTTCGATATCATAATCTTAGGACATTTTCAGGATTCTTCAAATTTTGAGTGAGCCATTGTATGTGCTGTTTTCATCACCACCTTAGCGGGTTTTGGAGAATATCGTGATATATTATGCAGTTATGTTTGGCAATTATGATAGCCTTTGTTGTCAGTTTCTTCCTTAAAAACATGTAACATGGAAAAAGTTGCTTCGTTACCTCTCCAGCTAGTTTTATTGCTGCTATGTAAAGAAACTTCTTTTGATGACGACTTTTTCCAGGCAACTTGGTCTTTGATGGCGAACTTTTGATAGAAGAACTTTGGCCTTTGATCGTGAACTTCTGCCAGGCAACTTTGGCATTTGATGGCGAACTTTTGCCAGGCAGCTTTGGCCTTTGATGGCAAACAAACTTTCTTAACTCTGTACCGATCGTTCGGTAATACTTCAACTATCTTGAATGGGTCGTTTCGTTCGGCTTTCGTTATTAGCTGGAAAACTCGTCACTTTGTTAATACTAGATTCCCAACTTGAAATATTTTCGGCGGCCTCGGCTTTTTATTAAATTTTATATCTTGTTTAATCCGATTTTTTTCCCGTCTTCTGGCCGTATCTTTCCTAATTTTTGTCACATCTATGATGCCATCTTCCTCGCTTCTTGTGTGCTTGTCACTATATGTATGTAAGTGTATACCGAGCAATAGTTCTGCGGGCGTATTTTGTGTTACTCAGTGTTTTGCACTATTGAGCCCTCGTTGTATTCTGGTTACATTTTCATCCCAACTATTTTTGGGTTTTCAAAGGTGGTAATAATCTTTTTGATTATTATATGTTTGGCTGACGTATCAGCTACTGCTTCTATGTGGACCATCGAACCCATCGACCATTACAAAAGGCATTTATTTCCTTGTGCAGATATCACCATGGGCCCATATAATCTATATGTAGAGTATGGCAAATGGTCTATATGTAGAATATGGTGTGGTCGATCGTACTTGGAAATAGCGTGCAAATATCCTGCTTCCTTACTATCGGGTTCCTAATGATAAAGGCAAGGCAGACACGCGCCGATATACTTTGTCAATTTTTTGTTTATTTTGAAACCAATACTTTTCCTTTATGCGTTCTAGCATTTTATCAACGGCAAAGTGACCTATTCTACCTTGACAATTTCCTACCCATTTCATACCATATGGAGTTAATCGGTACCCTTTATTACCGCCCAAATCGTAATCGTTAAATATGTTTTTATCATTTTGAGTCACCACTTAACAGAATATTTTTAATTTCTACAATATCTTGGTCCTGCCTTTCACGAAAATAATCATCTTCGTTAATTAATAAAATATTTGGTACGCGATCTGAAAGATCCTGCTCATTGTATTTACATGCTGCATTTGAGTACCTGCTTTATGTTCGATTTTAAAAGAAAAATCTTGTAAAAATATGACCCATTTTTAATCAGATCATTTGTCAAATAAACTGCATGCACCTTACCAATAAATATTTATAAAACAGATATTCAAACTCTACTTACACAGATATTCACACTCACAGATATTCACACTATATTTTAACAAACTGTTGTCAAAATTAATCTCTTGTTTTTCCGACAACTGACCTCTTAATGGTTTGCAACAACTGAGGAGTATTTTCTCTATTTTTGAAGATAAGATTTTCATCAATAGGTACCATAAATGATTTTTCTTCTGTGTAATTTTTCACAATAAGCACGTCATAAGGATTTCGGGTATAAATTTTATTCTTTAAGTATGCGGCAATACGAGTAGTATCTAATAACTAAAGACACCTTATCGGCGCCAGAAAAGTTTAGTTTCATTTTGTTAATTTTTGCAATATGCTAAAAATTAAATTTATATAGAGAGCAACCTTCACCTTCTATCGGCCTATGATTCAAGATGCATTATGCGAGCTGTAAAAAGTAGTTCTTAAAATATTTTTCCACTCTTCCCTAGTAAATTTTTGACCAACCTAACTCACTCTGTATAAAGCTGTCATACCAGGTTCTGGCTTTACCTTTAAGCTTATTTAGTGTTTGAAATATCGTAAAATTACCGGGCCAATTATAAATTTGAACGTTATATTCGATAATTTTTATCCATTCATTAATGTCTATGGTAACTGCGTAAAATTCAGGGATAAGAGTACCTAGATATATTTGACGTTGGTTGCCCGTCATATAATTGCGAAAAAGTGAGGAACGGTTTTTATTCAGTTTCCCTTTTTTAACTTTTTCTTGATTTTTACGTCGATGATGTCCGCCACTGGCACTATTGCTGCTGCTGTAACACGACGAAGAAGCTGTTTTTTTTTCTTATGTTTAGGCATTTTTTCATAGCACACCACCTTATACGGTTAAACCACTTCTGTTGTTCTTTAAAAATATTTTCAATAAATTAATTTTGTTTTCGGAAGTTTATGTAGAAGGTATTACAATAGAAGGTAGTTGCAATAAATGTGAATAGATGGTAGTTACAAAATATTTTCAGTACATCCTAAAAGGATATTAAATATACCATAACTAGAAAACATAATTTTATTGCCTCTGACCTAAAGAATAAATCTTGAAAATCTAAAGTGAAAATGATCTATGAAGAGATAGGTATAATGCAGGAAGTATGTATATCCATGGGAATTTTGTTTATAGAGAGCAGTTCTCGCCATTGTGTTACTGTTATTATAGTACTATATTTATTATATTGTATAAAATTAGTCTTAAAAGTAAAGGTGATGTACGAGAATAGTTGCAAGCGTTCATTTCAGACGTCAATACAAAGAGTATAAATAATATATAATACCTACTTCCCACTCAATTATAATAACTACTATTTTGTTAATAGTAAGATGCAAATAATGTTAAGATTTTAATTTATGTATCTCTTAATTAATGTACAACCAATTAATTTTTATTAAGGTATCATCATTACTATTACTGATACCTATTCTTGAGAGGGTTCGAACGTTTGATGCGAAGATGGCATTCGCAACGACAATTGTGATTTCAGAAACACTAAAACACGTATACTCCGCTCCACGGGCGTTCGCCAATCGTAAAATAATTTGCTAAGATTTAATCGTCTCCAGAAGATGCCAAAATGGTTGGAGAAATGCGCGTCGAGCGAAGTATAAGTGTTTGTGGAATCTCAATCGTCGTCGTAGTCAGTACTACTGATAATATTAATCGGGCTCATGCCTAAACAAATTTGTGACTCACCTGGATGTGTTCTTTATATCCAGACGGATAACTTTTTACATCAGAATATTCTCGGTAGCTCGGAGTTTTTTTTGGGGCCCCCAGTCCCCTTCAAAATCATTAATTTGATGCGAGAAAAATAATAACGACCTAAATATAAACAGTGTTTTCTTTTAATCCCGTTTTTCTTAATAATAAAAAGGAAAATATTTAGTTCGTATTTGGTGATTTGACGCGTCGAGCCTTAACATAGAAAAGTTATAATATCATAAAATTTAGACGTTCGCAGCTGAATTTTTCAGGATCATTTAATAAAACTATAACGATAACGATATTAAGAAATTATAACAATGCTTGTTTTCTCTCAGATGAGTGACAATAACGCAAAAAAGTCAATGTCTGTCTGCTTCTTTGGTGCCTATTTACTTTCTTTGGGCGCTAAAGCATCTTCTTTATTTTTACGTATTCATAGTTGTAAATATTTAAATGGACAGATAAATTTTTCCGCTTCAATATTATTTTCGGTACGATAGATAATTTGGCTTTTTGAAAGTATGTTATTATTTTAGATGTCTGTAAAAATAAATCCGCGTTGCAGCGCAGTATACGTGATAGAAGTGAGAGAGATATATAGAGAGAGGGGGAGAATGAGAGAGAGAGGTACTTATCAGCCTTATGGCAACTGAAGTGTGATACATGTGTTCGTAATATTTCTCGAGAATATAGCATCAATCGTTGTTACTGATTTAGTCGTGGCAATGTTCCGGTCGTTATTCATATCTAAACCAATTTTCTCACGAAGAAAGTGAAGTAGTGGCAAGGACGCATCCTCCGCAAAAAGATCATCATCCATTTGTATCAGATTCGTAAGCCCAATCCAGTCCAGTCAGTCGTAAGCCCAATCCAGTCCAGTCAGTCGTAAGCCCAATCCCATATATATATATATATATATATATATATATATATATATATATATATATATATATATATATATATATATATATATATATATATATATATATATATATATATATATTATATATATATATATATATATATATATATATATATATATATATATATATATATATATATATATATATATATATATATATATATATATATATATATATATATATATATATATATATATATATATATATATATATATATATATATATATATATATATATATATATATATATATATATATATATATATATATATATATATATATATATATATATATATATATATATATATATATATATATATAATATATATAATATATATATATTGTATTCTGGTTAATTCCTATTCTGTCACGATCGTTTATAAATTATATCAAAATTGCTTTCCGTTTTAGAACACTTGTGGGGGATCGTTGCCCAAGTCAAAGTTGCATTCGATATATCTCCCTCATACCTGTCATATGCGTTGCTTCACTTGCGAGACGAAAATGTTACAAAATGTGTCGTGACGCGACCCTAAAAAATCACTCTCATGCGGCTAAAGAAGTATTCACTTCAAAAGTTGAATTTATTACAGATATCTGAAGGTTATACGTCTTAGGGAAGAGTTAGCAAATGATAACACAAATAAGTTAGCAGCAATACGTATAGACGCACAACCTCTATAAAGTTAGCACTACCACATGCGAGATGAAAGGTGGCATAATGTGATTAATTTGTAGCTTTTTTGTCGTGATTTTGTCGTGCAAAAAAAAAATTGTCGCGATATTATTTTTTTTAAAACCAATGGTAGTGCTAACTTGATATTAAGTTAGCACTACCACCTCGTTTGTCGCAAATTGTTTTTTCCTTAAATCGATGATAGTGCTAATTTGGTATCAAGTTAGCACTGCCAACCATCTTCTGATATTCTGATGAAAGTCTCGTCTCGCGCATAATTTGTCGTTTATTTATCGTGATTTTGTCGTGCAAAAAAAATTGTCGCGAAATTATTTTTTTTAAACCAATGGTAGTGCTAACTTGATATTAAGTTAGCACTACCACCTCTGGAAAACGGACTTCCACTGATCGGACAAATGTCGCATCTGGTGCATAATTTGTCGCTTTTTTGTCGTGATTTTGTCGTGCAAAAAAAATTTTGTAGCAAATTATTTTTTCCTTAAATCGATGATAGTGCTAATTTGGTATCAAGTTAGCACTACCAACCATCTTCTGATATTCAGATGAAAGTCTCGTCTCGCGCATAATTTGTCGTTTATTTGTCGTGATTTTGTCGTGCAAAAAAAATTTGTCGCGAAATTATTTTTTTTTAAACCAATGGTAGTGCTAACGTGATATTAAGTTAGCACTACCACCTCTGGAAAACGGACTTCCAATGATCGGACAAATGTCACATCTGGTGCATAATTTGTCGCTTTTTTGTCGTGATTATGTCTTGCAAAGAAAAATTTTGTCGCAAAATAATTTTTTTTTAAATCAGTGGTAGTGCTAACTTGATATCAAGTTAGCACTACCACCTCTGGAAAACGGTCTTCCAAGGATCGGATAAATAATGTCACATCTGGTGCATAATTTGTCGCTTTTTTGTCGTGATTTTGTCGTGCAAAGAAAAATTTTGTCGCGAAATTATTTTTCCATAAATCGATGATAGTGATATTAAGTTGCACTACCAACCATCTTCTTATATTCTGACAAAAATCTCGTCTCGCGCATAATTTGTCGATAAAATCGATAAAATCGATGGATATATTACCGAGATAATGGCTAAGAAGCCTATTCCTTGCAATATTTTATAAATGTTTATAACTTCTGCAATAATAGCCATAAGTGACATATAACACCTTTGTGACGAGCCCATTATGGCCCATATATATATATATATATATATATATATATATATATATATATATATATATATATATATATATATATATATATATATATATATATATATATATATATATATATATATATATATATATATATATATATCTTATAGTTCAACATTTTAAGAATCCATCCACATTTTTAAACATCTCTAGGCATATTATCTCGCCTATGACTACTGTTTAAAATACAATTATTCATAAAGTATTAAACCGATCTAGCTGAAATAAGACCGCTAGTGGGCTAGTCACCAAGGTGTTATATGTCGCTGGTGGCCATTATTGCAAAAGGTATTAATATTTATAAAATAGTGCAAGAAATAGGATTTCTCTACAACGTAATGAGAAAAATCTACAGCCTGAAATATGATTTTCCGATTATGGCCGTTGTTTATTAAAAAAATGGCGCAAATCTGGATGTACGTCTATACGTATTTATCATTTACTAACCCTCCCCTATGACCTACAAACTTCAGAGACCTGTAATATTTTTTTACTCGAAATCTAACAATTTTGATACACAGACTGGACTCTTTGGTAATAAAATAATCTTAAGGTCTGTGTGTAGTGTAGTCTACTAAAATAATTTCTTTTTGGATTTGTATATAGTTTTTATACTCCAGTCTTCAGAAGCATAAGGTATTTATTCATCTTCTTCGAGAAAAATAAGTAAAATATATGAATAGTTTCATACCTACATCAATGGGATATTGAGTATGTGAAAATAATATTTACCTATGCATTATGGAATATGTTAACGCAAATAATCAAAGAGTTAATGGTAGAACATGCAAAAATAGTACAATACAATACGCAACAAGAAGCAAGTAGGGCAATACCCTGATAATTTCACTGTTATCGGGCTATTAACGGCCTATCATTCTACATATTATAGTAAAACATTTCACGTCAAGTTATGCAATACTTTAAATCATTAAAGTACATCACCCGCAACTTGGACAAAATTCATGTGTATTCTTTCGTAATTTGAGGCAAAATTTGTGGAAGAATAGCAATTTGACATTAGTAGTACCCGCACTTTCATGTTAGTTCATCACCACTAAGAGAGAAAAGTAAAAAAGAAAACTAAAAAAATATTATGCATCAACGTAAAAATTAAAACACCGTATTTGACTTTCCTCGACCGATGCCTTTTCTATTTTGATTAGTAATATGAGGAGTAGATGGACAAATTTATGGCAGAAATTTTGTCTCTCCAACGAGATATACTCTTATTCATCCCGATCTCCCCTCCAATTTCTGCCACAAAAATTTCAATTATACAAGACTAGCTATTTATGTAACCAGTTGGGAAAAGTACTATTTTGTGTAACGAGTAAATTTCTGCGGAACGAGCGCTGGCGAATTCCGCAAAAGGATGCGAGTTACACAAAATAGTGTTTCTCAACGTGTTTCATACAAGATTTTTTCTAATTTTCACCAATTTTGTATTTAATGAGAAGAAAACTGTGAATTTTATACGTTTAAAAACAATCCAGTAGGTTGTAACAGTGTGACAGCTCGTCACATTCATAGCTTGTCAGGTGCTTCTATGCACCTGTCTTTCATAGCTTCTATGAAATGAACTTTTTCTAATTTTGACATATAAAGTGGCACTTTTCCAAACCCTTTGACGTTAGGAAACGTCTTACTTTCCGCAACCAGTTACGAATAATAAAATATTACCCAACTGGTTTTGTAAAGTTTATTTCATAGTAGTTTATTTCATTAAAGTGACGATCTGTCACACCGTTACAACCTACTGGATTGTTTTTAAACGTATACAATTCAGAGTTTTCTTCTCATAAAATATAAAATTGGTGAAAATTAGAAAAAATCTTGTATGAAACACGTTGGGTAACACTGTATGTTGTGTAACTCGCATCCTTTTGTGGAACTCGCTAGCGCTCGTTCCGCTGAACTTTTTAGTACTTTTCCCAACTGGTTACATAAATAGCTATTACACAACCAGTTGCATAATAGTTTACTTTTCGTAACTGGTTGTGAAAAGTAAGACATTTTCTAACGTCAAAGGGTTTTGAAAAGTCTCACTTTACATGTCAAAATTAGAAAAAATATGTTACTATAATTATATGCCTCAAATTTGGACATGCTTGCTACCCATCTCATTCTTTTCAAATAAAAATCATTGACTCTGATATTTGGGAGGTTTGCAATACCAAACGTAATAGTCCCAGGTACACCGTCCTTTTTTGAAAGTTATTACAACCGTGGTAAAAATGGTGTTAGCGGCTTCAATTTAACAAGTCTACTACACTGTAAAATTTGCAGAGTATGGGATGGGCCCTTTTCCGCACGCATAGCACGTAAACCTGTCGTTCTTGCGCGGCTACGATTTTTTTATTACAAAACTCATTTTTTCAAATCAAAGGAAAATTTTTATATCCGAAAAAAAGGAGAACGCGATTGTCGAGTCTGACACCTGCAACATATCACTGTTTCCACACAATTAAGTCCCTAACACCAAGCCAATATTTTTGGCTAAAGATGTGACCTCGACAGGATGATCTCTTCTGGAGATGATGGTCGGATCTTGTTCTTGTCTGGCTGTCATCTTAGCCGCCGCTAAGAGAATTTTTACCACTTATGTAATAACTTTCAAAAAAGGACGGCGCACTGGAGACTATAACCTCGATCACCTTTTCTTCGACTGCGTGAAAAATAGAGCAGCAAGTACTAGATTATACAACATCCTGATAAGCTGCCATTTACAGTCACCGTTCAATATTCTATCTCTCCTTACTACTAATAATAAAGAAATATTTGATTGCATAATCGAATTTTTGGAAGAAACCGGAATCATGTTAATACACCATAACACATCTCGTTCAGAAATGTCATTGTAGGTAGATTGTAGGTAGGTTTTTCTTTGTTGCAACCTTAATCCGTTAGTAGTCCTCCAAAAATGTGTTGTCAAAATAATAAAAATATCCTGAAGAGCATTTTTTACTTTATCATTGCTAGAATATAATGTGCCAATTTGAATGTGCCAATGTGTTTGAAATACAAACAAACTATTCGGTTTTTTTTTGAAATTTCTAATGAAAACATATGTTTGTTCTCAGTCATATAGAGAAACAAAATTGCAAGAAACAAATGTAACCAAATGTAACCAAATGAAACCATAACTGGATATCTTATTTATAACCGGAGAAATTGATAAAAATATATTTTTACATTAAACAAGTATTTAAAAAAATATACCGATTACTCCTAGTGGTCAGAAATGGTGAAAATGAGTCAGGATAAAACTAGAAACATTTATTTATCAATTATTTATTTGTTTTGTGTTGTAGGCAATTGATAAAAGCCATTTAAGATTTGTTTTCAGCTGGCCTGTTAAACCCATTCAAGATTTGTTCATGAACTATTTCTAATGAATACCTCGATAGTCAAACTGCTTGCCATAATTCTCTATACAACGCTCAAGTCTGTCGCGTGTTACTTCCCTGACAAATGACAACACCTCCCTCCCTCTAGGTCACCTGACATTACCTGACATTAAGGTGAAAGATTTACTGTTTCGAGAACGATCAATGACTGGGGAAGCTATGGTTTTTAGAATAGAAAATGCAATCCACAGTGTGCTACAATGTATGATCTACCATCATACATTGAGCATGGTCATGTAACAATGTTTGCTAACAACACAACGATTACTATGTCAGCGGATTCACCTGAGGTGCTCCGCAAAATTATTTCATTAACCAATCCTAAATAACAAAAAGACGGTATACATTATGATGAAGGTATCACGTCAGATTCAGTAAAGCTTCTTGGCACCATCATTGATTCAAAGCTCTCCTGTTATAAGCATATTGACCACGTTTGTGGTCAGCTATATAAATAAAGTTTTATTTGCAATATTGCAGTTGAGGTTGCGATTTTGTAGAATGTGAGGCAAGTAGATGCATTTATTTTGGTTAACTATAAACAATTAAAAAGCTACATAAGCTCTGATAATCAAATTAGTTTCAGGCACCGGCTATTATTATAGTGATGGTTATAACATAAGCTTTTTGTCCCAAAATGTTCTTAATAGTCTGTGCTGTGGTTTGCAATAAAACTGCAATTTTATTTTTAAAATCACATTATTTTCATTCGATATTTTTTACCCCGTATAGTGTCTAGTAATGTGAAATATTTGTATCCTTTTTTTCCCACAAATAATTTGTGAGATAATAATTTATCATATTCATTATTGCATAGACATAATGATAGAGGTGATAAAAACCTCTAAACTCTAAGCATACGAGTATAAAATAAATCATACGATTTTCCCATTATTACAATTTCAATGAACTCAGCTACTGGTAAAAGGCAGCAGCAAGCCCTAGGTATAAGGATATATTAAATTTGGAATTAGTTATTTATTGTTATTCAAATCCGTTATGGGTACACGCGTGTAAATAATGATAAACGTGATAAAATAATATGAGTGAACCTCAACCTATGACCTGTGTCCTGGGAATAGCCCATGGCCACTCCCATGGTATTACCCAACTGTAATCATTACTATTGTTTCATGTCTATCACATATGATCCATTATTTAATTCCATAATTAATACCGCCAAGTAAATGCTCTCCCAATTGAACCATTGTACAATGAATGTCTAAATCGGACACAAAATATATGACTTTAATGTCAATGTTAATGGCAATATTATCCTTGGTTGCGGGTCGTGCGACATATTTTAATGATACACAGTGCCATATTTTAGGAGCACATACGTGTGTTAAAGTACTGTAACAACTACATTAGCTCTAGTATATTTTTTAAAATTTGTCATTATTCTCAAACAGCTTCGTTTTGTATAGCTCTAACTCTAACAATTACAACTACAACTACAGTAAAAATATTTCTGTTTTTCCGTTTATAAATAATTGTACGTGCTGAATTTTTATAGGATTTAGAATGTTTTGAATTTCCATCGTCTTGGTGATGATCTGTGCAACGACTCGATTGCTAACTATCTACAATCCTGGAGTTTGAATGGGAGATGAAGTTTTAAAGTATCCAAAATATTTGATTGTATATACCTAGATATGCGTTCCAATATTTATTCAAAAATGTCGTACAGGAGGCCTAATACTCCTAATAGGTAAAAATAGTGGTATTCGCAATTTTGCACAATAAAGAAAAAAGAAAAATAGTGATAAATTATAAAATGTGAAACATTATATTATATGATGAAGTTTTTCTTCGTCGGTATCGGATAAAAATAAAATTAGGGATTCTGCGTTTCGCTTTATTTTATAATATTCTTCAGCACTACAAAAGTTTGGATATTATGAACCTCTTCACAAATATTCCAAAATATTTAGTTAATGAATGTGTCACTGAAAAATGTGGAATCTTACAAAATTGCACATGTTATTCATTGGATATTTTTACAGAAATGATTAGTGTCTGTCTTGACACTAGCTATTTTTGTTTTGAGAATACTTTTACAAACAGATTGATGGCACTGCCATGGGCCCAGCTAGCCCCATAGTGGCTAATCTGGTAATATAGTACCATATTAATAATGTTATTTAGGTAATTCCTTTTGATATAGTTTTACTATAGAAAAACGATATTATTCCATTTCTGGACACAATACTTATTAGAACAGACGAACACACAGTTATTACTAATAATTATTAAAAAAAGACATACATTCAGGTAGGTTATTAAATTATTTTTCATGTCATCCTTTAAACCAAAAATTAACAATCATCAAATCTCTAAAAAATTAAATAGTAAAATTATATCATCCAAATTTCCTAAATTTTTATTTAACTATCTTTAAAATAAAATAAATAATGATTACCCACCTGAATTATGTAAAATAATTATCAACAATAATACGAATACAGTTAATGTCAATTGAACTAGTGACTACGCTAAAAATAATTATGAAATTCCCTACGTTGAAGGATTATCCGAAAAACTAAAATTCAAGTTATCCAATAACAAAACGAAAATTGTGTTGTACCATTTGAAAACTGTTGGTAACTTATACAATATGGAACATTCCCATTTTTTAATTGAATAAAAATGTTCTATCACACTGAAAAATAAGATATGCAAAATATGACACCTTAATTCCCAATAATAAATTTGTTATAAATTATCAATATCTCAAAAAGGTTCGCTACAATTTACAAACGACGAAGAGACCGATTCGGTCGGCTACGGGAGATCCCAGCTCTCGACCGCTTGTTTTCATAGCTCATTCGGCCGGTTTCCAGCACAACGCCTACCGAATATTTTAGCCTGTAACGCCACAGCTCGTTTCGGGCCGCGTCAATTTTATTGCTGTTTAGATCCTTAATACTGATCGCGCGGAATTAGAAATATTGTTTTTTTGCGAAGTACACGTTTTATTACAACGTATGCTATGTTTTTTAGGATCATTTTTACATTAAAAAAAATTGTTATGTTCCCTATTCTATGAAAGATCCTTTGGGCTTGGATTATCATTCAAATGTGTACAAAATTCCATGTAATGGTTGTAATAAAACATACATAGGGCAAAAAAACCAAAATCTAAAGGCACGTCTAAATGAACATAAATATTCATGTAAAAAAAACATAAAAGCAAAAAAGAACAAACAGCGCTGGCTGCACATAGTGCACATCATTTCACAGCAAACCATAATTTCAACTTTGAAGAGGTAAGTATATTAGATAATGATACTAACTACAATAATGGCCGAGTGCACCGTACGTGTTAAGCCTAGATTAGGTTTAAGCCTAACTTATTTTGACACATTTGCGAACTGTACATGTTAATCCTGGATTAGGTTTAGGTCTCACGTATTTTGACACATTTCCATGCAAATGTGTCAAAATAAGTCAAGCTTAAACCTAATCTAGGATTAACAGGTACGGTTCGATAGAGTGTAAAATTCTGCATTATGGGGATGACCTGATCTTCGGTTATGTTTGTCAAGGTAAGGCCTCATAATAACAAGAAAATGGTGGGGGATAATCACAATGACACATATTGATCAATATCTTTAAAACCACTTAAAAATAAAAAAAAATGGAAGATATAAAAATTTTAGACTAGTGTTTTAGATTTTAGTGTTTTCTCAATCGATTGGTGTATAACATTTTTTCTTGTCTTTTAAAATAAAGCCACCAGTGGCGTACAAAAAAGTAACAGAGCAAGATGAATGCTTAAAAATTAATATTATTATATTCGCTTATATTATGATTAAATTCTCTTAAAATATGATTTTTATTTATTATCTTGTATGTGCGCAGATAAACATCATTTAATATAATATTAGGGACGTATTAGTAGATAACAAAAGTAAAAGTGGCGTTATATTCTGTTCGGTTTTTTTGACCAAAAAGTTGCATTCGGCAAACAACAATATCGTTGGTTTCAGAATAATTGTCGTACGTTATTATACGTACGCTGTTACACCTACGTTCATTGATTTAATGCGGCATCCAAAAGAACTTACATCGGAACAACTATATTGAGTTATTTCAAAATTTGTTATAATAATGTGCGATACACATTCTGAAATCAACGATTTGAAGCAGCTTTTGAAAGCAACTTTTTGCTAAAAAAGAACAAACCGTTGAGAATATACCGCCAACAATGAATAATTTGACTTTGGAATGCATATCAAGCGATGTATTTTTCAAGCAGCTTTTGTTTGTGGCAACCTATGCCAACCAGTGGTAGAAATTTCATGCCAATCTAAATGGGGTTGGACTCTTCAAAACAAGGAATGGACGCCATTATGGACCACTACGAAAAATGAGAAAACATCATTCGACATTTTATTCAAACGTGAATGTAAAACTTGTGCCCCAAAATGCAAATGCTTTTCATAAAATTTAAAATGCACTAGGCTATGCTTGTATGCAGAATTTAAGGAGTTCAATATGTTAGAGGATACTACAATACTTGTAGTGATACTTGTAGCCTTTTTATACTATTTTGTTTTAACAGTTTCTGTAAATGCCTTTGAAATACCTTTTATTTATTTTTATTACCTACTAATACGCCACTGATTATTTTTTTAAAATGATGTGTATCCACACACATACAAGAAAATAAATAATTCCTCTTACTCAGCTCCTTTTTTGTACGCCACTGGTGGCTTTATTTTAAAATACAAGGAAAACGTTTATAAAATAATCGAAAAGGAAAACTCTATTCTAAAAATTTTGTATCTACTATTTTTTTTGTTTTTAAGTGGTTTTAAACATATTGATAAACATGTGTCTTTGTGATTATCCCCCGCCATTTTCTTGTTCTTATGGGGCCTTACCTTGAAAATATAAAGAAAAATTAGGTCACAGTCATTATGAAGAATTTTGCGCTCTTTCAAATGGCACCATGTTTCTATGGCATGGCATGATGTTTCTATCTCTTACCGGTTTCGAGAAAAACAATAAAAACTAAAACATTCCACTTATCAAATTTGAGGGGGTGGAGTGGGGGTCAGCATGACTTTTTGAGAAGGGTCTGTTCGAAAAGCTACTAATATTGGCACTCTCTATTCACCATAGAAAGGAAAGGAAGTTTCAAGCTATTATGCATTATATATATATATATATATATATATATATATATATATATATATATATATATATATATATATATATATATATATATATATATATATATATATATATTATTTTGTGAAAAGTAATCTTGACTTTGTAGCATTTCATTACATAGAAATAAGCAAATAGACGAATAAGAAAGAAAACACACTTACCAGTGCTATATCTGGACACACATACGGAAATGAACCACTATACACACGAAAACGAACCACTTAGAAGTTGTACAAGTTCTTTCACCTTTCTTGAGGATCTTCAGAGCAGTATACGATTTATTTCATTGATCATTCATACTTGAATTTAAATTATCAATACACCAACACTTGTACACCAACACTATTTAAAGTTTAACATCTTCTGGATAACTGTATGCCTAATGCTTTTGTATATAATATGTTCAAATAGAACAAATATAAATAGTAGACTAGGTTTGTGTATTCTAAGAATGAGTTCCGTCAAAAACTAATGTCATAAAACGTCACTACAAGTGTTGGTGTGTTGGTAATTTAAATTCAAGTATGAATGATCAATGAAATAAATCGTATACTGCTCTGAAGATCCTCAAGAAAGGTGAAAGAACTTGTATGTACAACTTCTAAGTGGTTCGTTTTCGTGTGTATAGTGGTTCATTTCATATATCACAGCATCAACAGCGTCACAGCATTTTTCTGTATAAGTGTGAGATTCTATGTAAGAATATTATTTCCATAAGAGAAGGAGAAGAATAAACATAAGTTTATTCATCCTGTACGTATATCACATCACCCTGAATAATACATATAATTAAAAAGTATCTATTTTACATAGATAAAGTGTTAATTTCTTTTTATATTTATTTACAAGGAAGTCAATGAGACACAAAAGAATAGTGTTGCTATTTAAATAATTATTGTTTTGTAGATTTCTAAGTTTCCAGTGGCCCTTTTATAAATAAAATTTAGTCCTTTAGGCAATATATTTCATTTTTTTAATTTTTATTGGTTCTTTGAGAGGCAAAATGAGAAGAATTCTTCTTTGTCAATAGATATTTAAGTACTTACATATAATAGCACTTCAATGAATGAAATATTAAATTATATCAGCTCTCTTGACACATACATCCACATCCATAAACGTGGCCTTCAAGAAACTCCCCGCTGTTATACTCTATATTTTAATATTCCTGGTAATTATTAAAGACAATCTCTATATTTAGAGTTTGCTATTATGATACATTGTTATGTAATCATTCAAGTGCACTGTGAAATCATCTGATGGGAGTGGTGGGATAATAACTGATTTACGTGGTATAACTTGGCAATGACTATTTCCTATTGTTGATTCAAAATTAATTCAATTTAATTGTATTTGATTACTTAATTATTAATATTATATTTACATTTTTGGAAATTATTTAAAAATGATATTATTATTATAAATATTATTTAAAAATGATAAATCCTATAATAATTAACTTTGCATGTATATACATTTACAGGAGAATCGAAGTAAAATACATGATCATCTCTTGCTAACTATCTCACCCTCTCACATTTTAAAATCTAGTTTTAAAATACGGTTTCCCAGAAACTTACCTTCATTCTAAGCGATTTGTTTTTAATTAACCTCATTATTAAAATGTTTACGCATACATAGGTCAACGAGGAAGAAATATTTTTAATAACAAATATTTATAAAAGATTTCGATTTCGACAGAGATACGAGGTAAGTCATTTACAAATAATGTAAACAGGAGTGTTCCCAAGATAGAGGCCTGGGATACTCCTGAAGTGGCAAAAAATGTATTTGACTTGTAACCTTTATAAGAGACATTAGCTTCCGTTGATGCAGATAAGAACCTAGAAGGCAAAGATTCACATTCTTTATGGCTTACCCTTTGTGGGCAACGTGGTTCGCGCATACCGAGTAAACTCGGCCAAATTAGATAAAGTTGAGCGATTAGGTTAAAAGCCATGTTAATTTACCGATATGTAAGACTTAACATTGTTAAATATTTGCTTATACAGACACATCTCGAGGACTTTTGCCATGTTAGACTTAGACAATATGGCAATAGGGCGATTTGATCTACTACTAGAAGATATTCATTTTTTGGACGCAATAATAATTAAATAATGTACAATGCTCTATTTGAAATTACATTTACGGTATATGCAAGTGACTTATTTACTATTATTTTTTATTCAATCATCAAGGATAGTAATATCAGAGCTACATAATGTTTGTGGTTAAAAACTTGACCTGTTTATTCGGTCTGTTTGCGATTGCTAGATATATATTTTATGGATATCTGATAAATTTATTGCTATGTCCATTTAATAATAACAACCGCGAAATTTAAGAAGATAAAAACAGTTGCAGTTAATATTGGCTATAAAATTTAATGGTCAACACCAATATCAATATAAACGCCAAAAGTGAATACACAATAAAGAATTTCTTCATAGCAAAATGCAATAATACTAAATATGCTACAAATATTTCTAGTCACTGAGTCAAGTGAAAAATAAAAATGAAATCTCAGAAAAAGTAATGACACGCTTACATGATTTTGCCTCCATATTTATCATTCAAAATTGTAAACAATTAAAAGGTAGAGAGAGTAGAGAGCAAATTAATTAAGACGTAGACAGCAACAAAACATTATTTAAAAAAAACACCCAAATCGGCATAAAAATATTTTTGAATGAAAATTTTCGGTTAATTTTTGGTTCCATTTTATCAAATACAATAGTGGTTTTGTAGCTTCAAAATTAACGGAGTTATGGTTAAAAAACAATCGCAATTTTTCGGATAATAATTTTTTTCCATTTTCCACGTCTTTTCATAAATATTTGTGTCACTTTCGCGTAAACCCTCCTCGATTTTTATAACGGGTTGCACTTGACTTAAATTTAATATGGGCACGGGGCTTTCGTTTGCTTTTAATGTTTACCTTGTCCGTCAAATTCAGAAAACTAAAGTTTAAATTCATGAGATCACACACCATCATTTACAATATTACAAAACAATAGAACCGGCGGATATACGGCAACCGTTTGAGTGGTAGAGTATGACTGTGGGCGAGGGCTCATGTCCAGCTAGCCCGCAATCCCGTTTTGAAACGGGTGATAGAGTTTCATAATTGATCATATATATGTGCGTATATCGTGTATATGCATACATAACTGTCAAATTTATACCATATTTTCGTTATTTTTTTTATTAATTTAGGCATAGGGGGGTTTTTAAATGTTGAAAATTTGGAATACATCGTAAATCATGTTCGAGAACATGAAAGAAACTTTATCCTGCATAATTAAATAAGATGTGAATCCGTAAAATGCTGAAATCTGCATTTTTTTTTCACAAATAGGTAGTTTTGATCTCTTAAAAACAAAAAGTACATGTCGGGCATTTGTCACTTTTGAATTCAAGGGTAAGATGAGCTTAATTACAAATTTTGGTTTGGCTACGAGATTGGTTTTTCCCATTTTATTTTTTAATGTTATGTACTATGTATCATGGCCTATGTACTATGGACCTCAGGGCCTCGAGACAGTTATAATCAAGTTTCTCTTCCCCAAAAACATAGAGCTACACCCAGAAATCATCTCGCTACGACAACTGAAACGGAATTAATAAAATAGTCCAAAATAACATTAGGCCCCAATATGTACTTTGCGCGACTGTACAGGAATTAAAAGTCACTCATCCGATGGGCTTCCGTTCTTAATATGGCCCATAGGTCCATATTGACATGACGGAAAAGAGAAATTGCTTGTAACCGCTGTCCGCTTGTGCAAAATTCTTATTTAGGTTCTAACTCGCCTTACTATATGTATGGTCATTGGTCATATATATTATATATTATATGGTATGCAGACATACTGAGTATGAAATTGTTTTACGAGTATGACTCCAACCAATTGTGCAGCAGTATGTTATTCAGAATGTTTATTATAACGCACATCACACATGAATATAAAAATATATTATACTACGCTTGTTTACATTGTGATTAAATATTATGATTCAAGGCCTTCATTGCGCTTATAAATCCAAGTTGACGTTTTTGCAGGAAATGCACTGCGCTAAGTGATATGAAAACTACGAGTAGTCTATGACAGCAAGCTGATATGTTAACTATATCTATTAACAGCGTTATACCTTTATGTAATAATTATATAGTTGTAGTAAATGTAGTATTATATAGATAAATGTAATCCTCAATGTAAACGTAACCATTATTTAATTTCTATGAAAGGTAACAATTATTAATAATAATTAAATAATCAAAAAAACTTTGAAAAAGTTGAAGTTTGATCGTAATTATATGAGGCATCCACTCCGAAGATATAATATATAATCATACCATATAGTACGCGCGCTCGTATAAAATCTGGGCCTGCCGCCTATATTCCCCGTTCTTATCTAGCTCATTTCGTTTAAATCATTCAATTGTGTTTTATCTGCACCTCAGGGTAGGTAAGGCTAATTTTATATCTTAATTACCCACAAATAGTGCCAATTTTGAGATTAAGGTTAATATTCATAGAAACTGGACTAGTGACAATCAATATAGTCGCCATTTTTTTAGACATTTAAAAAAAATTAGTATATAATAATATAATATAAAAAAGAATAAAATATAATAGTACATACTATATAATTAGTGGATAGTCTATTTTTATATTATATTATATTCTACTTTGTTACAAGCTAAATATCTAAATACATTTAGGCAGCAAATATTTTCAATATGTTTTACAGGGTGTTTTTCTTTCGCCGGTCTTGGTGCTGGGAAATAATGTAATGTGTAATGTTACGTCATTTCTAATAATTTTATATTTTTGTTTCAGTTAAACGTACAGCAAGAATACTCAGAATTTCAGCATCAAATATGGAGTCTTCTGAACAACATTGGAAATGTAAATAATATCCCAGATGCACAGACATATAGACAAACTAGGTACTATTCCGTAATTGGTCCAGCAGCACTACCACCAGAGCAGTTGGACAGGGTAAACTTACTTCTTAACTGTTATGTTCTAAAAATTATAGAATAATTAGAAAATATTTTTTCTAAGACTAGTACAAATTATTTCTCACTCATAATTTACAGATGTTTAAAATAAAAGACTTTTCATGACATGAGAAGAGTCAATCAGGGGCGTGATATTCATATATTTCTCACTCTGCACATGCGCTGAGTAACAACGCCTATGTGTAAACGACATAATAATAAAAGAAAACTAGGAAAACAAAAAAAGCTAAAAACATTAAATGGGTGAAATACATTTATGTATGTACATAGGTACGGCGAGAAGTTGGAACTCAACAATTTTATTTACTTCATGTAATTGTGGCTTTAAATTTTTTCGAGTAATGTTAAGATAGATGTATGTGAATTTATTAATTTGATACGTCGAAAGTGACTTCCTGTTTACAGCTTACAGTTTGAAGCTTACAGATGCGAAAAAGACACGCATCGTAAATTATTTTAATGCTGGGTAATCTTTATTAAATTAATGCTACTGCAAACCTTTTCCAAGTTAGCAAAGGTTCCATATTTAAATTTAAAAGAAAATGGTTGAAAATTGAGGATTTAGGATACCATCATGGGGAAGGAGCTGCAACCCTATTGATACGGCTGCAACAGCTTGTCATGGTACAAAGTTTCCTGCTTCCTTCTGAATAGCTAGACGCCGAATTTAAAAAAGGGATAGAAGTCATTATACAACTGCAAAAAACCTTTTTGGCAACAATTATGTTGACAGAGATGAAAATTCCTGGTCTAATATCATTCTCTCCGAAGAAAAAATGTTCAAGCCACGATGGGTCACCTCGTATGTATAGACCATGAAATTCGCGGTACGATGAACGATATACCAAGCCAGTTAATAGCAACGGTCGTTTTTCTGTTAATATGTGGGCTTGGACGCTTGTATAAGCGCGACCAGTCCAAGAGTCTGCTGGCATATGGAAGGAATGCTACATTTGCGAAACATAATGTTACCATCGATGCAGCAATTGTACCTAGATAATTTTACTTACCAACAGGATAATTGCCCAATTCACAACTGATCAGTGCCGGACTGGTTCTTGGACAACAACATTCATGTTTTGCCATGGCCATCTCGAAGTGCCGCTCACAATCCAATTAAAATCGTTTATAATCGTTATATATTCCACCGTTATATAAACGTTATATATTCCAATAGAGATACTATCAAATATAGATACACCCTATCGCAGTAGAGATTATCAAAACGAAAATAACTCTATTAAATGAGTTAACTGGTCACCTCTAACTCTTATTGATGAGTTGCCTCAAACTGAGTTGACGTTTATTAAATTATACACTTATAAATTATACACTACGCTTATTACATTATACACATTAAATTATACACTCATTGATATAAAACTAACGATTAATATTCACATCCCTAAAACAACCTGTAAATTTTGTTATAGAGAATATTTATAAAATACCTAATATTATTCTTTGGTTATTCAAGAATATTCTATTGCATATCTGGGATTATGCCAGAAACCTTTATAGGATTATTTTTAATATCATCTAAATACTCTTTCATTATTCTAGAATATTGCAGAATATTTCTCGGTAATATTCCAGGAATATTTAAAGTAGTGTACTTTTATGTTTCTAGGAATATTCCAGTAATAAACAATGCATTTATAGATTCTGGGAATAATTTAATCTTCCAAATGTCTATTAAGGGAATATTATGAGAATAATTTTGTGCTATATGGGTACTGTACTGCAAGTTCAACCAATTTGACGGGGGCACACTTCCATATACTTAATCCGTGCTTAAAAATTGCTATAGAAGCATTTAATTTCTTCAACGAATAAAACTTTTTTAATTTTATTATTTATTTAATTTATTTTAACAATCAATATAAATTTAATAAATGATATTTATAATTCATTGATATACTGTTCGATATAGCATTCGTCCAAAATTTTCGTCTGTTAAACAGTCAAGCTTATGCAGCCAGGTATACATCTATCATATGTATATTAATTTAATATACACATGTATTACATATTATAATATTAGACTCATACATATTATAAGCTATATACAGGGCGTCTACTGGAAACAGCATACTCAGGTTTCTAAAATGTAGACTAGATTTAAAGAAAAATGCTGGAAAACGTAAATTTTAAGTCAGCACATATTTTGTTTATTTCTGTATTTACAGAATAATTACTGGATATTTATCATGTTTCTTCAGCTCTCTGTATCCGCGTAATTGAACATTGAATATTGAAATTTAAAAAAATGGCATTTCACTTACATTTTCAAATTTTGATTTCGGCAACAATACTCTTTAACAATAATCTTTTGACTGCTAGTTCTTGAGATATCGATTTTTTAAAATATGCGATATTTAAATGGCATCCATTTATTTTGGATATTTAGAATGCCAGTTGTGTTACTGTTGATTAACATTACTGCTTCGCAGCGTGGAATTTACAAATTATCGGTCTCCAAAATAATACTTCATTGTTCTCATCAATCATTCAATTTTCTTTTAATTCATTATAATCGATGCAAGTCTCAAAGCCACCGACTGTTTTATTATCTGGTGTTAAATTAAAATAGTCACGCGACTATCTTTTGCAGAACGATATCGACGAATAATTGATCAATGAACATTTTGGAATTTATATATATATATATATATATATATATATATATATATATATATATATATATATATATATATATATATATATATATATATATATATATATATATATATATATGACTGAAACAAACAATTATAGTAAGCTTATTAAATGCGAATTTTCATATTCGTATACTAATTCGTATACAATTAGTATACTAATTAGGTACTGTCCTTACTGATAAGTATAACTTAATATGTTTAATACACCAATATTTTAAATCAATAACCAATAAGTAAAGTAAATAAACAAATTAATTATAATAATACATGAGTTTGTGTTTTATATAGATATAATTGCCTATTATCTCCTTCTAAATAACGACCGATTTATTCTTCCGTCAATTAAAACTGAAATAGTAACTGTCTAATGACTACCATTAGATGATGTTGGCCAACAGTTATTGTTTATTATGATCAGATGGTTAAATACCTAAGGTCGGAGCACTGTGGCGAGTAGAAATCGATTGCAAAATCCAGTGAATTTAGTAGTAGGTATATATATATATATATATATATATATATATATATATATATATATATATATATATATATATATATATATATATATATATATATATATATATACAGCTATTTAAATGTAGGATAGTATGTACCTTTGTGACACATTCGCAACTACATATATGTCAAATTTCACGGCTACCTAAGTACCTACTTCTTAGGTTCAATAAAGTGAATATATTTATAAACAGGAAATAGGTTCTCTTGTAATTTATGTAATGATCTGTTATATTGGTTTGTTTTCGAAAATGGTAACAATATATTATTACAATTATTAAAATATATAACTTTCTACCATTGAAGACAAACGTGTATGGAGCAATATTTTTTATTGCTGTTGTGATGAAGTATTTTTATAATTATTATTAAAAACTAAAGACATACGGGGGAGTAAAGGGACCCTGGGTTGTGAGACTCGTACTCTGTTTTGAAGGAGCAAATACTGAGATGAGGATAACATCCCACCACAAAGCATGAACATGTCAGAAAACGTAAAATTAAACAAGAAGAATTATAACTTAGAAGGATAACTTTCGTATTATATCGAAAATCCATCCATGACACCAAACGTACGTTAAACAGCATCAAACAAGAAACTAGTAGCACTTCATCTAGATATAAGGAATCATTCTTCTAGCACTGTCATAATTGAGCAACTTTCTCAGTTCTGGGCAGAAAATGATGCGAGTATAACTACGGAAAAGCAAAAAAATAATTGGGCAATGGACTCCAAATACAGCAACATCCATTTAAACATATAGAATACAGTGACCCAAAAAGAGTTGCCTATCGACCTACTCGTCCAAGGGTTCAACTTCGCAATTTCTGCAACCCGGAAGCCATTGCTGAAATAGATACGAATACTGACAGACCAGGCATTCATCCAAAGAATGCGAACAAGGCAGGTATGTATGGTAGATATTTTCGATGAGTATGTTTGGCTCTTCAAACCGAAGCCTCCAATCCATGGCGAGAGAGGACTTGTCTACACCCGACGATAAAAGGCGGAATCTTTCGACGACAATCTCGAGCTGCAGTGTAGAGAGTTCAACTCGCCAGACGAGGATGAGGACCACGTAGACGAAGTAAACCGAAGGGCTAGGCGAGATCATCGATATCCTGGCCCACGTCAACGTATGGAAGGCACCTGGTCGAGACGGGATAGGAAATCGGATTCTTTGGAAGCTCTCTCTTAAAGGAGTAGCCACATTTGTGGCTATCACAAATGATATTCTTAGGCTCCGGTATTTCCCCTCCAGATAGAAAAAGGTAGACAAATTAGGTAGAACAGAAATTAGGTAGACAAACAGGTAGAAAATTATCGAAAAGGTCTTCTTGGGCAGGATTAAGGAGAAATAAGAAGAGCTAGAAACTATCCCAGATGAGCAGTTCGCGTTCAGATGAAGATATTCTATGGAGCTCCAAGTACTGCGGCTAACGGGCAATCTTCCTGGACATCGCCAAAGCCTTCGACAGAGTATGGCATGACGGATTGGTTATCAAGAGGATGGACGCCAATATTCCGGTATCCCTCCTCAAGCTGATTTAATCCTATCTACGTGGCCGGACCATCGGAGCCAAAGTAGAAGGAGAGCTGTCAACCGACAGATGCCTAGAAGCAGGAGTACCCCAGGGTTACGTACTCTCCCGGCAGATGTTCAACCTATACACCGTGGACATGCCAAGGAGGAACAACAATACCATGGCCCCCTGCGCAGACGACAGCGCCATCCTCGCCAGATCCTGGCAAGCGAGGCAGGCCACCCGCTACCTGCAGGAAGCCGCTTCACTTCTCGAGGACTGGTGCAACCGATGGAAGGTGGAAATCAATGCGGAGAAGAAACAACCGCTCGGCCTCCTCTTATCGAAGTCACACCTTTAGTCAAGAATATTGGCGCGCGGCTCCTCAAACCTTGTTTCCTGATTAGGTATTTTGTGTGCCCAAAAACTTTCCTGGGTTCGTCATAAACCTACCCCTCGATAATAATATAGTACGAATAAACTTAATACGTGCGGATTAATACTATGTAGTGAGGGTGTTAAATGTATCGACTTTTGTTGAAAAGTCCCGGACGCATCCATTTTGTTTAAGTATCTTCTTTTAAAAGGCTAATCTATTGTATTTCATCTGTTTGTATATGACATATTTTGATCGGGTTTGAGATATGACGTCACCGATATTTTTTAAATACAAGCTATTTTTTTCTATTAGGCTCTTTTATTAGCCACTTAAAAACTTCCACAAAAATCAATAATGAATTTTCTTTAATGAAATTTATTCCAAATGAAGTGTGATGAATTCAACATTATGTATTATGTGTTTCAGTACAATAGATTAATAAACGATATGTTGGCAATATTCAACACGGCATCGACTTGTGCTTTAAATGAACCCTTCCGATGTGGGCTCAGATTGAAGCCTGATTTAACAGACATGATGGCAAAGAGTAGAAACTGGGATGAACTCCAGCATGCATGGACAGAGTGGAGGCGTAATTCTGGACAAAAGATGAAAGATACATATGAGCAAATGGTGAAAATATCTAATATGGCTGCCAGACTAAACAGTGAGTATATATTTTAATTATTAGGCAAACAGCCAATTTGTTAATTAGGCTCAAATTATATCATTGGTTGACAAAAAAAATGTTTTTGTAACATAAAGCTGAATAGCATATTGTAGTAGAATTACTAAATACTAAATACGAAGATAGCCAAAAAAAAAATTTGTAAAATGTGTAAGGTTTTCTACACACCACATGTGCAACGATTTAATATCTATTGAAAGCATTATTTTAAAACATTATCAACTTTCTTTCCCGTATATCGACTATATTTATAATTTATATTCTTAACATCTGAGAAAAAAGTGTAACAAAACGAAAACCGGGCCATTATTATTTAATATTAGGATAAAGGAAAACGACAACTAGGGATCCAGAGGCCCATCTTCTAGGAACTACTTCAAGAGGGTAATATATCAGAATATCAGTGAAAGAGCACGTACTTGAATTAGGCAGAACGAACCGTGACATCAACCGGATCTTGGGTTCCTATTTCTTGCAGCAAAGAACAAAGAGCCCAAGAATTGGTCAGATAGAAAGTGTCACAAGAACAAAAGGCGAAAAGTACGAAGCGTACACATGTTTAAAGGGTCCAATTCCCAGAAGAATCATATATAACGAAACTAGTACATCATAAAATAGAAAGTAACAATATCGCCGGTTAAGAAATAGTCCCTCATAAAAAAAGAATTATTGCCTTACAAGACAAAAACACCCTTTACAAATAGCCCCGAGCAATTCGATACGGTGTGGATCAGAGAGGTTGCATTGTCTAGCGTCGCCAAGATGCCGGTTCCGCGATGACAATCTGCCAAAATTGTGGAGTTATGTCACCCAAATTGCGTAGAAATCATTGAATTTAAAGTATAAATTGATACAGACCGAATGTTCCTAGTCAAAGAAATTAAATTGTAAAATAATGTAAGTTGAAGCAAGGCTCAAGACATAAAGTATTGCCAGTAGAGTTTTTAGGAGGCTTTTCTCTATTGCATAAATTAGGCAAGCCTCCCAAGTTTATTCTTAGTAACGAAATTATACATTATCTAAACGGAAGGAAACACGAAGTTTGTTAACCGGCCACCGAGGTCGCCTTCGTACGGGTAGTTATAGGATTGTAAATCATTTTAGGAGGGGTTGGTCAAGTACACTTAGAAAATCTATAACAATGTAAAAGGTGGAGTGAGGTTCTTAAAATCCAATAGTTTGGTAGTTGGGAAATAAAGAAGTAACACGCCTTAAGCTGTGATTGCTTAAATAGAAAATAACGTATCTGCCTCTTTGGCAGACAGGCCCACAAAACGCAAATAGAGTCCAAATTAGAATAATTAATAGAATCAGACATACTACAAGTGGCCCTTTTGGCCGAAATTCCCACTACCCAAGTCAAAATTATAAAACCGATGGAAGAGCGAAAATTAAGCAGTTCCACGCGCGTTCTTGCATCCAATTAACGTTCGTACGCTTTTCCGTTGTCCGAATGTTAGTTTGTGTTTGTGCATCTCAACCAATTGCGTTAGTACGAATTTTGGTTTAACAAATCTAAATTGCATAAGGGCCCAAAGTTAATCGTCATTGTTTTCTAAATTGAAGAAAAGACACACTCCAACCTTGGTTAGGGTAGCTACAGAGTTAAATCTGTAGTTTATTGTTAATTTGTTCAGGGAAGTAAATTCAGCGGGACCATCCCGAAATACCTTTAAGAGGGAAGGTAATTTCTTAATAAACTTAGAGTCATATCAACCCATTTCGTTAAATAAACTTGTCCGAAGAGCCAAAGAGATCTTTTATTCCATAAATTCGACCGCATTTCACCTTTCATAGTGCGATCAGTGAATTGATCTCCGAACAGTTTCGTTGGGTCCAGGTTCAACTCTCATCGAGGTATCGTCTTTTGGCCCAGCAGACCACAGAGGGGAAGTAACCCAAGGTAAGTTAAATCTTCAATGTTGTAGAATAACCGAGCATTCGCGAGGAACCCATGCCAGCCACCATTTCTCAGGTTCAGTAAAAATTCTCCCTTTCGAGACTTGGCATTCTAAATGCCAGGGCAAGCTAACTATACCGCAAGGTTACAAAAGCAAACATAAAAAATATTTATTTGAAACAAACATTCTATTTTTTTCAATTTTTTTTCTACACATCTTTTCTCTACAAAAATCAACAGTGATCACCCATCATGACTGGATCCCATCATCCTTGTTACCGAATTTCCATTACATTATTAACTTTTTTCCTGTGTATCGACTATATTTATAATTTATATAAAGTTAACATCTAAGAAAAAAACAAACAAAAAATATTTATTTGGAACAAACTATTTCTATTTTTTTCTTTTATGGGGGGGTCACATCTTTTTTCTTCAAAAACCAAGAGTAATCACCCATCATAACCGATCAAGGATGCCATCGTCCTTGATACCGAGTTTCCATTGTCCTGATATATTAATGGAAACTCACCTTGCTGATTGCTGACAGCGCCGTAATTCTCAGGAAAAAATGATAAATGGGAATGGAGAATTTTTAATGACAATTGGCAACCAACCCATTTGTTTAAAAGTAGGAGTTTAAAAGTTCATTAAATAGCTAAGAGGAGGCCAAAGGAAATTTTTGGGGTCTACAAGGGGAACATACTTGACTCTTTGAGATTCCTGTTGAAATTCACTCCTTCCTTGCCAAATTTTCGTTACTTAATATTCATTCACTGCATGAATGTCCCAGAAACGAAGAAAAAAGCAATATTTTGTAAATCCTCCCTGATGTCCTACTAAAATTGTTGTAACATTTAAATTTAAATCCCCACATCTGCGATTTATTTGTACTATACTCGGATTCGGAAATAAATGAAAGACTCATACCCGCTGTCTTCCGCCCTTAAAACAAAGTCGCTGTCTTCGTCTTGGCCATTGAAACGTTGTCACTCTAATTTATTTCCGAAGCTGAGCATAGTTGTAGTTTATTTTATCTAAAAGGATGCACATATTTTCATAGGTTTCTTTCATTGTTACTGAAGGGTCAACTGATATAGATGTTTTTAAATTCCCATTATGTAATAACACAGCTTTGAAACTATATGAGTCTATGAATAAGCGTCTCTTATAGAATGATCGGTATTGAGTTTCTGCATCGTTATCTGCTGTACACGCACATAACGATTTTTTCATACTGTAAATTGCAAGAAACGTATAGAATTTCTTTTCCTAAAAGTCGTAATTTTTTATTCTTTGCCTCATTAAGACGGGAGTCGAGAAGTTCTAACTGTTGCTTTGACAACTCCAAATCTATCTTGTTTACATCTTTTTTAAATATACTGTAGTCAAGGTTTACTGGGTGTAGGTAACACATCGAGGGTTAAATAAAATATCGAGGAATTTCGAATATACGAAAAATTGCAAATTATTTGTAAAAATGGAAATAGAAAATAATTATTATTTTTTTTATAAGATAGGGTAAAAAGTTGGTAATTTTGATCTGGTAAAAAAACATTTTTTAAAAACGTTATTTTTTCTCATAAAAGTCAATAACTTAGAACCGTATAAAATCTAATTCTAAAACTGCTTGCCAAAAATACGCTAATTACGACCAATATGGAGTCAAAATTAGAAATTTACTGAATTTACTAATTTCAATATCAGCCTATACTATAGAACGGTCTTAACTAATTAGGCTAACATTTATATATTTTTTTATAGATTTTACCGATACTGCGGAATATTGGAGTTTTCCATTTGAGTCACCTGCTTTAAGTTTAGATTTGGAAGAGGCTTGGGAAGAGGTAAAGCCCTTATACGAATTATTACATGCTTACGTTCGCCGAAAGTTGAGGGAGTACTATGGTCCAGAGAGAATAAACAGGCAAGCTCCCTTACCGGCACATATTTTGGGAAATATGTGGGCACAATCCTGGAGCAATATCTTCGATATTACTCAACCTTATCCCGGACAAAACTTTTTAGATGTGACCCCAGAAATGACAAGACAGGTAGGTAGTTACTTCCATAACACATCAAACTAGGGTGTTAAGCAAGTCAAAATAATAATTTATATTGTATTAGTGTTAGCTTGGTAACTTTCCGCTATTTTTCCGAGTCAAACTGAGCAAGCCGACGTTGCAGTTGTCAATGTTTGCGATTTGCGTTTGTTCCGCCTGAGACGGTACAACTACGAGGCAGAAAACCTCAGGTTCGTATTCGGCACCCCAAAAACATATAACTCCGTTGAGAAACCTTCTACCAGTTCATGTTACCGAAAAACTACCATTTGATCAGGTTAAGACAGGCACAACGTGTAATGCAACATGCAATATAATTGTAACAGTGAACGAAAAATGGTGAACTAATCTGCACTGGAGCTGATTTGCTTTTGGATCTAACATTGCAGAAGTTGACTGGCCAATATAAAAGTTTTTTCCGAATGTCTAGTATTATACTCTGATAATTTTATTCAATTAATTGGTCCAGAATTGCAAAAAGGGATACATTCGATTGGTCGTACATTTTTAAGGGCACATTTTGGATCAATATATTTTTGACAAACACGCATTTTGTTGTACACACTTCGTTCTCCTTCCAAACTGCATATGACCAGCTCTTTGTTTACGCGTCAAAAACTACAAGGTTCGGATCACCAGCGCGCTCTTTGTGCAACATTATCTGCAACGTACAACGCTTGTACACATTTCTTCCATTGCATGTTACATCACACACTGCGTATGTAGTCTGGGCGAGGTTTGACATAGAATTATATTAAAAATGTGTTCTATTTCTTCCTCGCAGAGCCGGTATTTGGATTGATTAGCCTTTCCGATGATGTATAGGTGTCCTCTTAAAATATTGTGTCCTATAAGCAGTCCAATTGTCCTATTTAGCCTTTTGCTATTCATCGTCCAGACTTCTCATCGTCAGGACATGTGCTCCTCTTGGCAAATATCAAGTTATCAGTAGTGTTCGCGCTCGTGTGTCTTCTTTAGTATGTCTTTGCCTTCGGCAAATACATGCGGCAAAGGCATGCTGCATGTATCTTCTTCGTTGTATACTTAAGCCTCAGTAGCAACACGGTGTTGTAGAGCCATACAACACCGTTATCCTATTTTTCCTCTGCACGCCCACATGGACGAATAGGATCCCGAGGTACCTAAGTATTAGATATTTTAATGTGAAGATGGACGTTCCTCGCCATTGACACGAGTTGCTCTATATGGACTCTGATATTTTCTGGTGAAGATTACGGTAGCTGTTTTCGCCGGGTTAATGTTCATTCCCGTGACGTAATAGCTCTCTACAATTTTCAGTGACCTCATCATTATAGGTCTCTGAGTACGTTAAGGTATGTTCCACTTATCAATATTGTTATGTCATCGACACATCCACAGACACGAAGCCGTTTCGCCTGTAATTTTTTGAACACTTCTTCACCATAGTAGTAGGACATAGTACTTCTCATGCGGAAAGCATCCGGTCTGTTGAATTTTAATCTGCGTTTTTCCGTAGTTACGTGTCAGTTTTGTGCCCGATGAGGGTGGTAGGGCTTGTTGTAGAGTACTCTTCTTGTACCAGTATGGGAGATCCCATTTCCTGGGTTTGCAGTAGTTCCACTATTGGCACTCTTGCAGTTTCAGTAATTTTTTTCTGAAACACATGATATGACTATTGACTGTATAACTTATCAGTCAATTTTTATTCGTAATTCTGAATATAGAAATTTTTTTTCGTAATTCTGAAACTATCAATAAAGCAAAGCATCGCATAATTATCATAGTTTTGAAATGTTGCATTTAATCTGAAATTAAATGAAAATCCACTTTTATTTTTATCAATGATCGTGTGTATTACATATCTTTATTGAAAATAATTGTGTAACGATTTAAAGTATTCGTATAAATAGCATAATTGTAGCTCGCCGTTTTCTCTTCCTTCATTGTAGCCTACGATATTCTACATTATATTTAACACAGTATGTTACTCTACGTAACAGCCAAATGGAATAAAAAGTGAACGCGATCTCCGAACGCATAATGTATTTTATTTCAATCACCAAATTAAACTTTACTAGAAGGTAGTCGGCTTCATGTTAGAATAAAAATGCAAATGTGAAATATGAGGCTAACATCATCATTAATAAAAGAGAATGTGGTTCTGAAGAATTATCGAATTACTGTGTCGCCATTACATCCATCAATTTATGACATGCATAATGAATATTACACATACCAGTTCCTTAACTAAGTAACGTGAAGGAATACATGATACACTTTTACACACATTAAATTTCCGTTCAAATCTTGCACAATATTTTAGTAATTTCTCTAATTACTAGAACTGGTATTTACTTCCGTAAACAGAGATATATTAAATAAAATTGGTGCAAATGGAATTTTCTATCCAATCCAAAATTGTCACGAATAGAACTAAATAACTGCTCTATAATAGTACATGGAAATTAGTCAAATTTATGCGGAATAGAAGAAAAAAATTATACTAAGCTGAAATAAGGCTAAGCTTCTAGGATAGTTAGCTTATGTGTGTAAGGATACATATCAAAAAAGTTCCCACCCCTAAGTGGTAAGCTTCATCTCTATCTCACCCCCTTTAAGGACACCGCACTATTTTTTTATAATATGTTTTAATCGCATTATCTTAGCCATAGATTATCTTAAGTATAGAAAAAGGTTTGCAACAAAATTCTCTACAAAAAAGGTTCTATAGTATGTATAGATTTTTCTATTACTTTTTATGTTATTAAACTGTAGGGTTAAACATATATGAATTCCTCATTCATACACATGCTAGAGAGAGAGGTTGTTTTGACCTGCCTATGCCTTTTGCCTTTGAACTTACCGCTGTGCCTTTATCTCTATTTGATGAAGGAGGACTGATTCGAGAAACCAAAAAGTCATCATTGTATCAAATATAAAAGCACATACGTTAAATTTGTTAAAAGGCATTATGGGAAAAATGTCACAATTATTTTCGATGGTTATGGTAATAATCCTACGAGCACAAAAGGTATTGAACGCCAACAGAGAATTTTAACAAGAACATATCTCAAAGTTATTTTTGATCAAAATATGCCAATTACAGACCCCAAGGAAAAATTATTAAGTAACCTTGCCAACAAAGAACGATTGATTTCTCAACTAGTTCAGACCTTTCAAAATGAAGAGATACAAACTATAACAGCGGATGATGATGCTGATACAGTTATAGTTCAAACTGCTATACAAAAAGTTTTAGATCAGAAACGGTCGTAATTGTAGAACAATATGTCGATCTCCTTACCTTAATTATTGCCCTGGCGCAAACTGAAAAGGATATTAGACTACTAATGGAGGCGAGGCCAAAGGTATAAAATCAAGCATTTATAGTTCTAACGATTTACAGTTGTCAATTGTCCTTAAGAACTCAAGAGAAACAGTTCTTTTTGCTCATGCATTTAGTGGTAGTGACAGAACGTCTGCTTCTTTGGAAAAGGCAAACTCCAAACTATTAATATATTAAACTCAGAAAGAAATTTACAAGAAGTTGTTAAAACCTTTAACAAACCAAATGCTAGAAGACAGGATATTACTTAGGCTGGGAAAATATTTACTCTTGTACTATATAAAGCACTAAAAAATGAAACATCAATAAATCATCAGAGGTATGTTCTGTGTAACACTTCCGTTGGCAATTCTAGTCATACAGTTACTTTGTCAAGGCTAACCGCGATGTTTGCAGCTTTGCAACAACATTCGTCGGGGGTTTGCCGCCAAATTCAGGCTTGTCATGGAAATGTTTTAGAGTCAGAAGAATGGATCTGGAAGAAATCAGGTGATATTTTAATACCTGTTTTGACTACTGAAGCACTAGCTAGCTCCCTTCATTAATTTTAGAGTTAATTTCGTGTGCCTGCAAAAAGGGTTGCGGAAAACGATGCGGATGTTTCAAGGCTGGTTTAAAATGTTCGGTTATGGATATGAATATTTAATTGAAATTTGAGTAAGAATAAATGCCTTTAGTGTATCCTTTATGTTCCCCTCAAGGGGAAACCACATAAAAAAACGCACCGACAAACTCTACTTCCTGGGTGGTGTGGAAACGAGTTTGGTTTAGAAATCACTAATGACTATTTTTGGTTCTTGTTAAATTCTATATAATTTATAAAAAGTTATTGAAATCGAATGCTCATGTGCCGTGTGACAACCTTCTGAATCTTATGCTAGCATCTCATGGCTATTTCCTCTGACGACATGCCGCTATGATTTTTAACCAAAATAGTAGTGACTGTCGCATACTGATAGAGCCAATAAGGAGAACTATGATCTTAACAGAGTAACATGGTTGTAGCAAAATTCGAAGCGCAAATCTCGATATATTGTACGTGTTTCCCCTCTTTCAAGATGTTTTTTTTTCGATCGGAGCCGAAAACTCTTGGTGGTCGAGGAGGATTATGACAGGCTTGTTGGTCGGTATCTGCCTGAGGGTGGGAACGAGCAGTTACCACTGTCCAATAGATCCGGAACACGCATTCTCCACAACGGACTCCCGGAGCATACATCACAATGTTCTGCACTATTTTGCAGCTTTAACTTTGGTTTTTAGCCAAACGGGTTCCAACTCGGTGAGAGAGTGATGATTTACTCGTTTCGTATAGATGATGAGGTCAGGTTCATGAGTTGCCCTGTGTGCCGCCTTAACCAAAAAATTACCAGAATAAAACTTACTAATATACTACTTACTTGAATTATATTAAATAGATAATAAATAATTAAATAGATAAGAAAGTCACATTGATAAATAAGAGTTGTAATGGTAGGCTAGTAAAGTAATTGACTAATTTACTTGATTATTTTCATCGAAACTACTTTAAATTTTTCAGGGCTATTCCCCAGTTGACATGTTCAGATTAGCAGAAGACTTCTTCGTGTCATTAAACATGACTGCATTGCCTTTGGACTTTTGGCAAGGGTCTGTTCTAGAAGAGCCTTTGGACAGGGCAGTCCTCTGCCAACCTTCTGCATGGGACTTCTGTAATAGGAGAGACTTCAGGTAAATATTTTAGTTCCATGTTTTCAAGCTAATAATAATTGAATCACATCCAGTTTGCTCACCGATATTTCTAATTTCAGGATTAAAATGTGTACAAACGTGAACATGAAGGATTTGATAACAGCTCATCATGAAATGGCCCATATTCATTATTTTATGCAATACAAAAATCAACCAAAAGTATTCAGAGATGGAGCAAACCCTGGTAAGATTCAAGGATAGTAATGTTACTCAAAAGAAGATGCTGTGATAAACAGTATTCATCCGTCATTCGTACAGTATCAGCATCAGTAGATTTTGTAGATATATAAGTAAACAAAAGTCTATTTAATAATAGGCCAAGCTACAGGGGTTTTTTAGGGCATTAAAAAATAATGGGTAACGAAATGTGCAGGGTTTTAAACTATAATACATAGATGAAACCGTATATAAATTAAACAGACAATTGTTGTTGATAACAAAATGGCGTGAGAAAAACTAAAAACTGTTTGAATATCTGTATTTTCGGCCGAGAAAAACGAGAAACCCCGCAAAAAATAGCGTTTTATTGAAAATTCGTAGCTTTTACAATTTTTAAGCTACAGTGTCCATATTGCGCGTAAGAGTAACTTTAAACATGTAAATTATTTGTACAATAACCTAGATCTATTGGACTGTTAGTTTTGCTCTAATTGCCAATGTAATTTTTTTGGCCCTTTATGCAGGTAATCAATCAACTTTGCTCGTACGGTGGTCCGATCGTAATTTTTACAACGGTTTTAGAAACTTCAGAACATTATCTAAAATCTGTATGTTCTACTTGTGCGTAAAAATGGTTTAAATCGCGTCCGAACATTGGTAGTGGTAAGTCCGATTAGTTACGTTTTAGGGAATAAAAAACTTAAATAACATTTTTTGTCCGAGTGGCAGGTAATTTGTTATTAACAATGAAATTGCTATGTAAAAAGTCGTTTAAAAAATCCATTTGGAAATACATTTACTATGTTAATTGTGTAAAAACAAATATTTTGTATGTTATAATGTTTTCGAGAATTGCACTGCTTTTGAGTTATAGGTAGGCGATTTAAGGTACGAAAATGACCAAGAGTTGAACTTCAAAAATTCACTAATGTTTTGGGTCTCAAAATGATAGTTAATACTTATACATAACGCAAACATATCATTTTTGTAATAAAGCAACTTTTCATTTTCATCCTGAAATTTATTATCGACATATTGGATTGCTGCTAAGAGGAAGTCCGGCACGAGATCTTGCGTTTTACTTAACGTACAAGTAGAATAATATACAAATCTTAGATAATGAAGCTTCCAAAACCGTTGTAAGAATTACGATCGCACCACCGTACGAGCAAGGTTGATTACCTGCATAAAGGGCTAAAATACATTTAATTGGCATTTGTAGCAAAACTATCCGACCAACAGATCCAGATTTTTGCACAAATAATTTACATATTTAAAGTTAGTCTTACGCGCAATACAGACACCGTAGCTTAAAACTTAATATTAACTTAATGATATTGTGTGAGAAATAATATGGAAGACGCTGTGTTGAAGTGGTTGCTGTTAGAAGAAGAAGAGAATGAGGAGGTGTTGTTATTAAATGTTGAAATAAAACCACACAGACAATCTGACAGAACTATTTAAAAGGAGAATCAAGAAAGGCTATGGAAATTGACTGATAAATGTAGGATTTCCTAACAGCGCCGAAAAGCATGCGACTAACGCGGTGGACAGAAGAATGTGCTATCCTAGCGGCGTGGCGCGGCGTTGCGAAGCGTGTGGCGTGCGTTTGACGGTCAGTTGTCATATCTAGCTTACATTAGTAGGTTCAATATTTAGTATTGTGTTTGAAAAATAATATGGAAGACGCTCTGTTGAAGGGGTTGCTGTTAGAAGAAAAAGAGGATGAGGAAATGTTGTTATTAAATGTTGCCATAAAACAGAGACAATCGTTTATATCTTATTTTCACGTTGTACATGTTTAGCAATTGATATATAATATCCACGACACTTAAATTGACTTTGCGAAGCTTTTTGGTCTTTGTTTCGTTGTCGGTGACTTTCTAACAGGGTTTTCAAAGAAAAGAGGTCGCTATATCCAAGGCAAATTAGTATTAGGCTTATGGGGTCAGCTACTTTTAAAATATGACGTTATAAGCGGGCTGACGTTATGGCCGGTTTTGCAAAATCATAAAATTTTAATAAATTGTTAAACGAATTAATTTCATAAAATTCTAAACGAATCCAAGAATTAGTAAAAGTACAAGCGGCCAACCCAAAATATATACTTGTTATAAAAGAGTTTTAAGAAGGTAATATATGAAGAAAATATATGAAGTCTCGGTATGATTTTTAATTTTTCATTTATTATCATCAGAATATGCATATGATAATACTCTCCAAAAGGTATACTGGGTAAAATCACGTCTGAAAATCTGTCTGAAAAGAGATAGTCTCTCGGTCTATTATACACATCACGACCAAGACCACGGAATGCTTAAGGTTGATTTAATGTACTTGATAAAATACATTTCTGAAAAGCACTGTACACCTAGACTTTTTCAATTTCGTAAATAGCACGAACACTAAGTAATTTATATTATGAAAAATTAATTACACCAAAAATTTTTAATTTTGGATAGTTATTCTTTTTTGACATCCAAATGTTTATAATTTTATTTTGTTTAAAACTCTGTTATTATTTTTTCAGTTTCTAATAAATGTGAAGGAAATGTGAGAGAAAAATATACGTATAAAAATAATCCGCAAATATCAATCTTCAAATTTATGAAATAAGAATTTCCTGAAATCTACGTAGTGCTAGTGCTAGAACTACGACGTTGCCGTCACGTATCAGAATTAACTTTCATGTATCCCCACTTAGGTCACGCATCCAGAAACTTTTTGCACGCGGAGATACTGAAAAATAACTCAAAAAGTCATGCATATATATATATATATATATATATATATATATATATATATATATATATATATATATATATATATATATATATATATATATATATATATATATATATATATATATATATATATATTAGCTTTGAAATTCTTTGCTATTCATATTTATTTTGTGAAAAGTAATCTTGGGTTTGTAGCATTTCATTACATAGAAATAAGCAACTAGACGAATAAGAAAGAAAACACACTTACCAGTACTATATCTGGACACACATACGGAAATGAATCACTATGCATATGAAAACGAACCACTTAGAAGTTGTACAAGTTCTTTCACCTTTCTTGAGGATCTTCAGAGCAGTATACGATTTATTTCATTGATCATTCATACTTGAATTTAAATTACCCATACACCAACACTTGCAGTGACGTTTTATGACATTAGTTTTTGACGGAACTCATTCTTAGAATACACAAACCTAGTCTACTATTTATATTTGTTCTATTTGAACATATTATATATAAAAGCATTAGGCATACAGTTATCCAGAAGATGTTAAACTTTAAAATGCATAAAATCTTGTTGAACCTATTGAAAAACAACTACTTTTTCCAACTATATGCGGGAAAATATTGAATTATATATACAATAGAGTTCTGAAGCATTCAAAGAGGGAGTGATACAGAAATTGCTTGCTTAGTCAAAACTAAAATCATTTGTTGGTTGTATGTATTAATTGTTTCTTCGAAAATTCTCGAAAAAAATCCAATTTTCACCCTGGATATATTTATTAGCTTTGAAATTCTTTGCTATTCATATTTATTTTGTGAAAAGTAATCTTGGGTTTGTAGCATTTCATTACATAGAAATAAGCAACTAGACGAATAAGAAAGAAAACACACTTACCAGTACTATATCTGGACACACATACGGAAATGAATCACTATGCATATGAAAACGAACCACTTAGAAGTTGTACAAGTTCTTTCACCTTTCTTGAGGATCTTCAGAGCAGTATACGATTTATTTCATTGATCATTCATACTTGAATTTAAATTACCAATACACCAACACTTGCAGTGACGTTTTATGACATTAGTTTTTGACGGAACTCATTCTTAGAATACACAAACCTAGTCTACTATTTATATTTGTTCTATTTGAACATATTATATATAAAAGCATTAGGCATACAGTTATCCAGAAGATGTTAAACTTTAAAATGCATAAAATCTTGTTGAACCTATATAAAACAACTACTTTTTCCAACTATATGCGGGAAAATATTGAATTATATATACAATAGAGTTATATATATATATATATATATATATATATATATATATATATATATATATATATATATATATATATATATATATATATATATATATATATATATATATATATATATATATATATATATATATATATATATATATATATATATATATATATATATATATATATATATATATATATATATATATATATATATATATATATATATATATATATATATATATATATATATATATATGCATAAATGCGTTAGGTATATTTTTTATGGTCATTCTAATTTTGTTATCAATAAGGATATTTATAAAGAACAGGTGACCCGGCTAATGTATGCAAATTAGTATTTTGCATTTAAAATATAGATTCGGTGAACTAGAAATCAAGACTTCTGATGAAGCGCAGTTATTAATATCTAAGTACCTACCTACCTTCTGTTAATGCGCCATCTGTTCATACGTAGATATCTGTTAAAACTGCCTTAAATACATACTTAATACTTCCGGGTTTTCTTATAGTTATGTCATGAAAGTAGGTGTATCCGAACAGTTGCTTTGTAGGAGAGCACTTTTAATAAAATCAGCAATTACTCTTATGATAATTATTGCTATCATGTTACCAGTTCCGGATATCGATAATGCAATTTAATCCTTTATCGGTATTGCGTAGTCTTTTTTGTGGATAATGTTGGTAGGTAGGTAATTAATTATTACTGTTTGTGTCTTTTAAGAGTCTGTCTAGTCTATATGGACGATATTATAATTTAGTCCCTGACAATTCATTTTAACCAAAGCATTTAAAAGACCTGATAAATGAGAATTTCTCAGAAAAGAAGTCACTTATTTAGGACATATTAGAAAATGGTGTACAACCAAATCCCGCAAAAATAGATTGCATTCAAAATTTTCCACAACCCAAAAATCAAAAAAAAATAAAATCCTTCTTAGGACTCGTATATTATAGGTTATTATAGCAGTTATTATAGCCGATTTATTTCGAATGTTCCTAAAATTTCAAAACCATTAACTAAACTTTTGCAAAAAGACATTTTATTTAATTTTGATTCACAATGTTAAAATTCTTTTGAGGAATTAAAACAAGCTTTAATTCGACACCCATCGTTATATATCCTAACTTTGACGAAACATTTTTAATGACTACAGACGCAAGTGATTGCTATTGGTGCTGTACTTTCACAAGGACCCATAGGAAAAACCTACATATCGCTTATATTTCTCGAACACTATGTAGTACTGAATATAAATATATTACAATAGAACGTGAACAGTTAGCTATAATTAGGGCTGTAAAACACTTCAGACCGTATATTTTTTGGGCGAAAGTTTAAATTAATAACCGATCATTGCCGTTAACTTGGCTATTCTCTATAAATGACCCAGGAAGCCGTTTAGCTCGCTGGCGTTGAAACTAAAGGAATACTATTATCAAATTATATACAAACCTGGTAAAATTAACAAAAATGCTGACGCCCTATCTATAATTGAAATCAATCATTTCCAAGAATGTTCAAAATTAAATTCCAAAATTCTTGCCTATAATTCAGATGAAGAAAAAACAGTAGTAGCTATTGAATTAACAAAATAACAAATATCAAGCGATCATGTAACATTTGTAAATCTTTATAAAACCAAATCACTTATAGATTTGGTTTTATCAACTATTAGATAAAGAAAATAAAAACATTATAACATTTTTTCAACAAAATAATTTACAAGATCTACATCTTACTATTATTGAAGACATATTTGAAGAGAACCCAGATTTTGCTACTTACAAAGTTAATACTGCTTCTAGTAAAACAATACTGCTTCTAGTAAAACAGTAAGAAAAGGAAAGTATTTTATCGTACCAGAAACCTTTCGATCCAGAAACAATCATGGAAACATTATTCATTCTATTGTATAAATTTCAAAATGAAATAGACATTTCGAAAACTTATCATATAGAAAAAAATTTAGATTTACCCATTTTAGAAATGTTATCCTTCATATTTGCAGAGAAGGAATTAAAATTAAAAGTATGTCAAAACATCGTCAAGAAAACCCAAGGTGTCGAAATCCTTATAATAATGGAACAATACCACTCAGGCAAAAGTAATTTACACCGTGCCAATAACGAAACAATTAGGAGAATTAAAGAAAAATAAATTGGTGTGGCTTAACCAAAGCGTTGAAAAATTTTATAAAAAAATTTCAAAAGACAAAAGTCTATAGGAATGATTTTAGTAATCTATTAGTGATTACCGATACACCAAAGACGCTTTTGAACGCATTAACATTAATATTTTCGAACACCAACAAGAAATTATGCTCTCACAATTAGAGACGAATTGACAAAATTCACACAAGCATACGCCATTGAAAACAGATCAGGAAAATAAGTAGTAAACACCTTATTACTATATTTCCATTTCGGAACACCGTTAGGAATTGGGATTACGATTGTGCATTGTGATTACGAACTAGAATTTGCAACACCCTTTTAAAAGACCTTTGCACCCTTTACTATCCCTTTACACCCATCACTAGAAAGATTCCATTCAACTCTTGCAGAAATTATTATGGTCCATTTAGCTGAAAACCCCGATGAACACCCATTTAACATTTTACCCTATGCTGTGATCTATTATGATAATTATGTCAACAAGACACATAGACTTACTCCATATCAATTAATTTTCACTCATACGTCTAGTCGACCACCAGAAACTTTGTATAACTAAAAAGATTTGATGACGAATAAAATTATTAAAACACGGTAAAATATCCAAGAAAACGATAAAATAAAACTGAAAAAACCCAAATGTTAGATGAAAGACACTAAAGCGATGATGATAACAAACAGGGACTCATTTTTTATCAAAATTTGATCAGTTTTGTAAAATAGGGATATCGTCTGTCGAAATCGGCTTCAAATAAAGAAAAACACGAAACACAAAAAATCACAGCAGATGATTCGTGAGATCCGTATAATTTGTAACCGAAATAATTACATAAGATTCTGTCGAAAAGAAGGAAAGGTACCATATATTAATTTATGGCGGAATCGTTTTCTCAAGAAATTTAATTATCGCACCAAGATGAAGGGTAATTAATTTTACTCACCTTGACAAGGAAGCGCTTGCTATCAATACAATCATAGTAAATAAAGAAAGTACGGAATGGACATACGCAATGTGTTAATCTGAGTTAACTGTTTACAACTACTTTCACCGTGTGCATGATTATAGACTGAGAGACGCATAATCAATGAGCACTCATAGCGTTGCTGTTACAAATTAAAACTGCCTAGAGCTCATAAAACATGCTTGAACAATTCCGGTAATATCCGTATCACTTAAGCCATCATTATAGATGTAGTAAAATATAGCATCTACGTATTAAATAGTAGTATTTCAATGTATTCTTCTTTATATGGCAAGTTGTAAACATTACAAAGAATAATAAATAAAATATTTTTTTAGCTTTCCATGAAGCTATAGGCGAAGCGATTGGTCTCTCGGTGGGTACACCAAAACATTTGCAAGCTCTAGGACTAGTTCAAGTTTCAGTAGATGACACCTCGGTAGATATAAATTATTTGTATTCTATGGCGTTAGAAAAAGTTGTGTTTTTACCATTTGCTTTCGTAATGGACAAATGGCGGTATGAAGTTTTCAAGGGAGATATAAGGAAGGACGAGTATAATTGCCATTGGTGGAGGCTCAGGTTAGTGTTATATTACCTTAAGTTAAGTGACTTTTTATAAGGAAATTTATCTTTATTGTTATTTGCTAATTTTCAGTGAACAGTACCAAGGAATTAAACCACCCGTTCTAAGATCCGAAATTGATTTTGACCCCGGATCGAAGTATCATATTCCAGCAAATATTCCTTATCTAAGGTAAGTAATAATTTTTCTTACGTTATATTCTCGAACATTTTGAAGATATATACTTGCAGGTTTAAATTACTCTTTATTTTTTTATGCAAGTTAATCATACTAATACTGAAATAAAACCCACATATAGAAAATATTATTTAATAACAATAATCACATAAGCAACAGAAAGGTAATACTGACAAGAAAAAATAGTAAAAAAGACAGCACTTAATCAATATCACTAATGATATCCATAACCTCCTGATTCGTCACCTCCACCAGAGGTTTCATGGCCTCCTCCGAAATCGTAACCTCCATCTGAACCTCCCCCAATATCACTTCCTCCAAAGTCGTGACTCTCTTCGTGTACAGGTACATGTACTGGTACTTTAACAGGTACTGGTACTGGTTTCTCGACTATATGAGGTACCTTCTTTTCTACAGTATAAGGAACTGGGTTGAAAATAGGAATTTTTACTGCATAAGGCACTAGTTTCTCTACAGGTACGGGAATCTTCTTTTCGACTGGGTAAGGGGCAGGTACTGGAACTTTAACGGGATAGGGTTGTGGTTTATCTACGGGATAAGGTATGTGTCGTTCGAATGGAACTTTCACAGGATATGGTGCTGGTTTGAATACTGGATATGGAATCTTTTTCTCTACATGAACTGGATAAGGTTTTGGTACGTGAACTGGATATGGCCTGTCAACATGGACTTTTACTGGATATGGTACGATTTTTTCTACTGGATAAGGTTTTGGTACATGAACAGGTACCTTAACTGCATAAGGAATTTCTTTCTCGACAGGGTAAGGTTGTGGTACCTTAACTTTATAAGGCACGTGCACTATCTTTTCTACAGGGTAGGGTTCAGGGACTAAGACTTTGACAGCATAAGGCTTATCAACATGTACTTTGACAGGGTAATGTACAGTTTTCTCTACAGGGACAGGCTTATGAATAGGTACAGAAACTTTAACTGGAACCTTTACGGGATATGGAACTTTCTTCTCGACTGGGTAAGGATGAGGAACTGGAACCTTGACTGGGTAGGGGATATTTTTCACTACGGGGACACGTACTTCTTTGGTGACGGGATATGGTACAGCAACATTTTTGTAGACAGTGACAGTTTTCACATGTTCTTCATGTCCCCCGCCAGATTGCCCACCGCCGAAATCGTATCCACCGCCGCTCTCACCTTCGTCGTGGCCGCCGAAGTCTCCACCGCCACCACCTAGGGAGCCGCCAAAGTCTCCACCGAAATCATGCTCTCCTCCTGAAAATCCTTGACCACCACCGTATCCCAAGTCTAATCCTCGCTTGTCCTGTCGTTTGTCAGCGGGTTCAGAATCTGCGGATTTAACGTCTGTGGCCTTCTTTTCTTCCTTATTTTCAGCGCTCGCCAACAAGAGGAGTGCGCAAAGCGCTGAATAACCCTGAAACCAAAAAGAATATTTATGTGCCACAGAATAACAATAAATCATATCTAGATCTAGAACATCAAGGTATATGGGCATATGTGATACTTATATAAGTATTTATTTTTATCTGGTGCTTGTTCTACTTATTGATCTGGAAATATATTGTCTTATTCACATTATTGACATTATTCGCAAAACTCCACAATATAAAAAACTGAAAAATAGTTAACTATATGGATTAAAGTTGTATATATGCAAGTTTGCTGCCCGCCTGCACTAGTTTATTATTTCAAAATAAATGCACTCTTATTATCTACACTAAATAATTATTGCAATTTTGCCAATTAGTTTAATCAAAATATTATATAATAATTTATAATATTATATTATAATTATAATAAATATTATATTATAATTTTTGTCATTATTTGCACTTTGCGAAAAAAATGTAGTTCTCAAATTGTTTCCGATGCACATTGTAAAATATATTTTACAGCCACGTCAATTAAAGGGTATTCTGCTGACAGCGTTCTTTTTGTTATTATTCTGACTCTTAATTTAGGCATGTTTAAATAATTGGACCATCAAAAGTATCTGATTAATTCCAACACTTTTCACTTCCACTTTGTAATTTCCCGATATGAGTAGATAAATACGTATTCGTAATAATTAGAAACTTCACTTGCACCGGCAGCGCGGAACTAATTACCCATTCGAGATATTCTAATTTCACTTTTACGCACACTGAAAAAATATACGGGCGACGTATGTCACTTTACACTTACCAGGAGTTTCATTTCTTATGTTGGATGAATCCAAAACCCGACTGGATGCTTCTCAAAACTCTCCTTAAGCTTTTATAGAGCCTCGATACTTTCCCCGAGCCCCCAAGAGGGGCATGGAAGCGCCCAATGTACCAAACACTCCCCTACCTCGAAAGTTCCAAACATCCGTTAGTATGTAATTAAGTAATGGATCAGTTATTTTAATTGGAATATGTTACTTATACGTTTTCTGGACGAGTACTTATAAATACATTTTACTCCATAATATGAAGATTACGTTCTGTATTATAGTTCAGTAAATATCGGTAATTTACAAGAAACAATGATTGTTTTGTTTATATTTTTTAAGATGTACCTACTAGACATGATTTTCATACAATCATATAGGTACCTAATTAGGTTAACCATTTAACCATTATAAGCGGCAATTATAACGCCTGTATATAAAAACGGAACAAAAAAATTGGCAACTAATTACAGGGCTATAATATCTGTCGTTAACCATTTTTGAAAAATAATATAGCCCGGTCAAAATAGACATTCAAGGTTACAATAATTCGTATAGAGCTGAAAATTGGTACGGATGGAGGACCATTATAAATGAAATGTGAAAAGTCTACTATATTATATTGTATTAATATTGTATTATCTATTATATTGTATTGTATATTGTAAAAAATGGTACTACCTATTTGAAATGCTGAAAGCGGTGTCAATTACGAGAAATTGGGAAAACTATTCATCTGATTATTAATTATCGAATGGTACTTCTTCTTCTTCTTCTCCTCTTCCTCCTCCTTCTTCTTCTTCCTGCTGGATGCACGAACTTAATCACGAACAGCTGCTGAAAAGATTAGAGTCCTCAGGTGCAAGAGGTGTAGCGTTAAAGCTTTTCCATAACACAGCGTTGGCAGGGTGTGAAAATTAATATTATATATATTGTGACTAACTTCCTATTACAATGGGTGTCCCTCAGGGCACTGTATTGGGTCCGATATTATTCCTAGTATACATTAATTCTATGACATAAATACCCGATGTGGTGATAATAGGCCAGTCATTTTAAATACAAATTTTAAACGTAATTCATAACTGGCAAAACTTTTGAAATTTTTTTCATTATGTTATGGCGTTGAGTTGTTCTTTCTGTTAAGTTATGGCAAAATTTACTTAATGTTCAAAATTAGTAGTCCGGTCAAAATAGACATGCAAGATTACAAAAATTCGCATAGAGCTAAAAATTGGCACGAAGGTTTGGAAGGTTCGAATGAAATATGAAAAGTCCCCACCGATCCCACTTCTGCAAAAAGAAATATTTATTCACACTTTTTCTCCTAAGAGTCACCGTTTCCGAGATATAACGATTCAAAAAGTTGAAAAAGTGGTTTTTTTCATAATATGCACACGTTTTTAAGCCACCTCTGAGGTAGTGTATGCAATTGGCGCGTTTTCTTTAACGTGGTAATAGGTTTTAAAAATATATATATTTTTTCGGTTGGAGGTTAAGCAGTAATACCAGTAACTACTCAACGTCATCACCAACAACAATAGTTGTATTTGTCAGTTCATTTGTTCAGTTAAATATTTACTACGAATAAAACAAAATTGCGACATTTTCTTAAAACTTTAAAACAGCACAGATTAGGTTGGGAAATATTAACAATAAACATGTGTTTTCACTACGAAGGAACGTTCGAGACTAATAGTATTTCGTTTATAGGGCTTTGAAAAAAGAGCAAGTATACGACCCTTGCCATGCGGATAATTGAATAGGAGACAGATGTTGCTCAAGGTTACACTGGCCTATAAAATGAGGGACTGGGTTTCTTTCGAGCTGATATTCTCATAATCGTACTGTTTTGTATGTATAAGTTACACAGACCAATATAAAAATATTTTTACTTGTATTATAGCTCCAGTGATGAACGGTGACTTAGGATAAAATGTATAAAGACAATTTTTATAGATGAATACATGGTCTACAATTTTCGTCTGGTCTATTTTTATGATAAAACTTACAGTTTGGCTGAAAACGTAAAAAACCTATATTTTCCAACTTTGACCTTGAATAATTTTTTGCAGATGTGAGATCGATGGGGACTTTTCATGCTTTATTTATAATGGTGTTCCGAACATGCGTACCAATTTTTAGCTCTATGCGATTTTTTCTAACTTCACCCCTATTTTTTGGGCTAACTTGACCGGATTATAGTATGGTATACTATATGGATTATACCGGATTATGGTACGGTTATAGTACCGTTTGTGCACAAGCCCAAACACGTAAGAATATGAAATTAAATGACATGTTTCTTATGAGCGACGAAAATTGGCGATTTCAGTTTTTAACTCTACACTACACCTACTCTTCGACTTTCGCAGTAAATCGTATGATAAGCGACTCAAAACCTGTTCCATCTTACAAGCCAAAGTGGTCGAGGTTGAATTGCTAAAAGCCAATGTTTCACAATTTCCTTTATCTTCACTTATACGATAAAAACTATGAACTAATATCAAACTTTTTTCTACTGAAAATGACATTTAACTAATTAATTATTCTACATTTAATATTTACTTATATAACTACCTGTGAATACAAAATGATAAGATACTTAATTGACATTTTGTAACATAGAAAGTATTTCATCTATTCCATTATTATAATTAACGCCTATTTTTTGAGTGAAACCATAATACATTCTTTTATTTGATATGCATAAATTAATATATAATACGAATTTTGGAACTAGATGGTACAAAATATTCCCTTAAGTGTGTTTTGTTTGTAATATATCTAAATATTAATGAATACTTAGTACAATAAAACTAATAGAATAATACTTTTAACTTCTATCAGCTGGCATCTAAAATAAGTAGTAAATCATACAAGCAACAAATGGATACAATACCAAACAACATCTATGGATATAATCCCTATGGATATACCTGTACAGGTATTGAATACAGTTGAAATTATAACGCAAGCTTTTAATTTATCATATGCAGAAATCGCAAATAAATAAAATTAAAAACACCAATTATGCACTCATTGTTAAACAGAAACTTCTTAAACAGAAAGAAAACATCTACAGACGCGTTTAAATTAAAGTATGAAAGTAGAAAAAAGTACCATAGTAAATAGAACAAAACAATAATAATAAAATTATAATTTAACTTTTATCAGCTGACTTGTTTAAAATACGAAGTACTAAGTCATGCATGATACGAAACCACTATATATATATGGCAATATGCATCTACGAGTACAATCATTGAATTACAGGAATTTATATATGCAATATGAATGGGTTAGTATTTTATTTAATGCGTATATTGAATATCCATTGGCTTAATTAAGCCTCCATCGAGCATGCCATAGGATAAAACAAAATAGAATAGGAGTTGAAATAATCTTAAACACTGTTCCTATATTTACTATAAAAAGTGTTCCTACTATTCCTACTATAAACAGTAAGTAAATCGGACATGGCATTTCTATTTAAATGTTACTTGTTTTAAGTACCTATTTAATTAATCACATCACAATTTTTAATTAACTCTGCTATAACTAATTCCACTTTTCCGTTGGCATGGAAACATTCTACTATTTTACCATTAGGTAAAATACTTGAATAACCTCACTGATATTTCTTATCTGCACCCCATCCGTATTTTACCGACAATGTCCAGAGGTTTAGTATCAGAATATGTGTAAACAAGTATAATTTACTGTATGTCGAAGTAATTGTCTGTGTAAGAGACATCCATTGCAACTATATACAGAACCACTCCACTATCAATAATTATTTAATAAAGACCATTATTAGTACATTTTGGCAAATTATGGTTCAATTTTTTTGTATTGCTGACCTTTGAAGTAGTGTTCTTACTCCGTTATCCCCTTAGCATTATTTAACTTTAACAAAAGAAATTGATTAGAGAAAATATTACCGTTTTTCAAAAGAAACACAAATAGGCACCAGCAATTTATTAAAAATGTAATTTACCAGATAGCTTAGTAATTTATTGTATTTGTACTTTATTAAAATTCACAATTAATTTCGGGAAACGATGCATAGGAATTCTCGGTCTAATTATTCGGTTGTATATTATTATATCTGTACATTCTTCGTTTCATATAAAATTAAAATTAATTTGCACTGATTGTGTTTTCTGTAGTAGTTAACTTTAGCTGGACCCCTAGTAATGATCTAATTTAATTAATTCGGGCGGGTAGAGTACAAGAACAAACTAAGCAGAGCAAAGCGAATATTAAGTTGTTAACTTAACTTCTATAAATTGGTAGTAAATATAATAGATGTAAATAATTCCTCCTAAGATTTTAATTAGTAAACATTGGAAAATAAGATATAGAAAATCCAATAAATTCAAATACACATTCATTAATTTTCAGAATTAATCTCATTTTTTAAATATGTTTTCTTAAAATGATGATATACTGTGAACAACGATATAACAAGGTTTAAATAAGTCGCGCATAACAACAAAATCATAGTAGTTTGTTTCGTGCACTATTTACACAAACTCAACAAAAATTAAAACCTCGCGTTCATTACCTACATCAGATAAGGTAAGCGTCCCAAATTCAGACAACTTAAGGAAATTATGTTATATTTTGTACAATAGAATCTATAATTATTAAGTGACATTGGTCAGGTAAAACTTTCTTAAATTAATTTGAGATAATTGGATTCTGAAGATATATGACCACTTAATAATACTAGAATTTCGTTACAAATAATAAAATTTTGCATTTTTGTACAACCTTTCCAATATCACCTAATTCAGACAGCAAGATTATGTTTTGCTCTGAATTCAGACATCTTAGTGCACCTAATTCTGACAGCGATCGTAAATCAAACAGTTGGGGGATATTATTCCGAAAAATAAAGAAATATCGAGGTATTTAGTAGTTAAGAATTTCTTTATATATTTTTTTAACAAAAACAACGTAGGTATGGCATTAACGAAAAATCCTCTATTATTTATTTCAACAGGGGGCTCGATCTTTTTAACAATTTCGTAATAGTCATACCAAATTTCATCATTAGTATTTCGCCATTAGTATTTCGCTTTCGGTCATCCTCATTCTTATTTGTAATGTGTGCTGGGTAATATTCATGCAAATAATTAACTATTATAAAATCGTTAATTTTTAATTGACTGAAGGAGTTAATTCAATTTCTGTATCACCTTGATTGCTCTCTGTTTGAAATGAACTTTCCTTAGCCACTACTAGGTACGTCCTCTGTATTATCTCCTACCTTTTGTTGATTTTTTTCTCGGTATTTTTATTTTTCGTCCCCAAATTTCTTATTTTCTTCCCTTCTCGCGTTCTTTTTCTTATTCTTTTAGAGTTTTTCGTTCTTCCTCTTTCTTCAAAAGTATTCTCTTCACGCATCAAAGGTGCCTACAGAAGGAACTTACCTTTTTACTGGCTTTAGGTCAAAGCAGCGACTTTTTAAATGGAGATTATATAGTCACCTCCAAAGAAGGATTATCTGCAGGATGGTTGTTCGCCTCCAACGATATTTTTCCGATTTTCTGGCGTCTTTTTATTATTTTCTGATACCACTTGTGTGCAGCTCCAAAGGAAGATTAGCTGCAGGACGGTTGTTCGCCTCCAACGATATTTTTCAGATTTTCTAGCTTCTTTTTATTATTTTCTGGTACCACTTGTGTGCTGCTACAATTAACCATTTATGTCGCATTATCTGTTCTTTCTTCAACTTCTGTTATAGTAGAGATAGAATTATATATTATCATATTAATAGTCATTTTGAAAGGTCAGCGTTAGGCATTTTGACACATGAGGGATGCAATAAAATGTCTTTCTACGTTAAAATTTGAGTAATTAAATATTAGGTAGATCAGCGATAGCGTAATGTTTAGATTTACATATATTATCTGAATTTATAAATAAAGCAATAAAGAGGATCTAAACAGGGGTAAAATTAAAATGGCTCAGATCGCGCTACCACTGGCTGCGACGTCAAACCACATATTAACTTTTGCTGGTCAAGAAGTGCAACAGCGAGTTTCATTCTATCGTGACGATATCTTTTGCAGTCATTTCGTCGATGTGTTTTTCTATTTCCACCAAATTGTCTACTATCTCTTTCAGCATCTTTCAATGCCATTTCGTTTTCAATTTCAAGTATGACTGACATATATTCTCTTCATCAATGTTTTCTTTATCTTCTGTCATAGGCTCTTTTTCAGTATCTGCCAACGAAGGTATTTTTTTAGCTAGACATACTACTTACTATTTACTTCAGGAAATCCATAATGATTTTCGTCATATCTTCAAATATAACCAAATTTTCCCACCCGTCTTACAAAATGAAGCCCTCTTCTATATTAATTCGGTAATCCCGAAACCCCTGTAGGAATTTGGTCGCTATGCCTAACAAAGGGCATAAAATATGTTATTCTTGGTAGAAAGAAAATAATAGAACCATGTTCCTTACTTTTCATCATGTACATAATTCCGACACCCTACGTCTGATTTAGGGAACTATTCGATGCACAGTCAAACGTAGTATTTTTTAAATTTTTTAGATTTTTTTTTATTATTTACGTATTTCTTTAACATTACAAACAAATTGTTGTAAAATAACTTTTTTTATTCACATTTATTATTTAAATAAAATAAAATAAGACATAATAAAATAAAATTATATTAACATTTAGAACAAATATGTAATTAATTAATCAACTTATTCATTAATAATCGAAAAAATATTTAAATTATAGTTTAAGAAAAAAATAGTTTAATATTTTGTCATTCCATTATATTCAGCAATCACTAGCTGTAAACGCATTAGCATATAATTAATTAAATTGGAAATAGAGTCTTCGTCCAAATTGCAAAGTAATTATGACGAAGATTTCCAATTTAATTAATTCTAGGCCAATGCGCTTACATGATGGAATGACACAATATATACATAAATGATGGGATGACAAAATATAAAATTAATTTTTTCGATTATTAGTTAATTAATTAACTTTTAATTAGTTAACTACGTATTTGTTCTAAAAGTTAATAAAAAAAACTTATTGTAGAACAATTTGTTTGTAATTTTAAAGAACGTAAATAATAAAAAATAAAAATTTTCTTCCCCTTGACCCGATTTTTATGATGCCGACTGCATCATAAAGCGACTTGTATGAGAAAAACTAAGAAATCCTCGTTGCACCAGATTTTCAATAACGTTGAAGAGCAAACCGTAGATTGACAATAGTAAGAAGACATATATGTTAGGTAACGCCAACGACGAATAATATATCAAACATTATCTGAGTTTGTATTTGATCAAAATATGACTCTCTTCGTAACACAACCTTGTCAACAATGGCATTCAACAACGGTTCATTTCGAAATTAGTAGAAGAATTCCAAAGCGAAGGAATTTGATTCTGTTGCTGCGGATGATGTAGATTTATTAAGTAGATCATTAATAATAAATTATTAATTTATATATTAGTTCTTCTCATCGCTCTTTCTCTTTCGGATAAAAACATCGTGTTTCTAAAAGAAAAATAAGGCGGCACAAGCAGAAGAAATTACGGTTGTTGCGACTTGCAGACATCATTACGTCATAATTTTAATTAACACGAAAGAATGAATATTAATTTGCTCACGCCTTTAGTGGTTGTGACACCATGTCGCCATTCATCGGCAAGGGTAGAACCCAAACGATCAACTCATTGAACAAATTTTAATGTAAGAATGCTCAATGCTCAAGACAGTTGGGAGTCTTCAGCAAGACTCCAGCGAGCCATGAAGCAATTGATACAACGTTTCTACCAAGTTCCAAAACTACTAAATTTTCCGTTAATCAAACCTGATTTACTGGAGTACATTTGTATATGTCGAAATATTTTTTAATTCTTCCATTTATCATCAGCTACAAAAAAAAGCAGATGTTTACAGTTCTGTTTTGTTGTACTCAACATATACTGAGCGTGACGGTATGATAAACTATTTTCTCACCAGTATGAGTCTATTATTTTTTCTACGACCGGTTATAATAGAAAAACACTATAGTTTCAAAATCTATTAAATATAATCCTACGTGTATCTTTTTTCATATATTTTTGTTGATTTTGCATGTACTTAATATATTATAATGAAGCGCCATTAAGTTATTTTTTTATACTGCATACAAACATACAGTGTCCAATTACCTGCATATAATTAGGAAAGAAACAGGTACAAAAATACAAAATATCTCAAGCTAGACAAAAATACAAAAATAGCTAATGGAAATGGAAGAAAATAAAATGTCAGATAAAATATACAATTATATAAAATTACAAAATAAGAATACAAATTAAGATAAAAGCGTGTATACCTATAGCACGGATACGAAAGCAGTCTATTTTTATGGTTATTAAAAATATCTATATCAAGTTCTTAGGAAATTATTAACAGTAATTAAACAATTTTCGATAGGTGGTTTAATGTTACATATCTTAAGTATATTACCTCTAATAGGTAGCCTAATATCAGGTACATTAATATTTATAGTAGACAGTAGACAGATCAGATACCTACAGTAATTTGCCTATGAGTCACGTGATTTGATAAGATTTGAGCATTTTCGCGACGTTTGACTAAAAGAGCTGTATTAAATTGAGTTCTTTGATATTCATACGATATCAAGAAGCCATATATTTTTAGGTACATTGATCTTATTATTTTTTTTGCATTTTCCCTAGCATCCAAGTGTATGTCAGAGTCCTAGGGTTCCATAATACGCAGCAGGATCACATTTAAAATCTTGACTAGCTCTAAGAACGAAACCCAGTTTTCTACAACATTCGGCTGAAAAGTTTTTAGTAAAAACTATACTCAAATCTTTAATTTCATCTGGCGTTTCAATTCGGATACCATTGACTGTATATAGTGTATATACTCTCACAATGGATTTTTCATTTTAGTATATGATACAACTTTACCTTTGGCTTTATTTGGAATTAGATCATTACCTTCACAGAATTCGGAATGGCGTTAGTGTCACTTTTTAGCTTTTCAATGTGTTCATTTGATCTTACCGTGAGATATGCTTTGCGTATAGAGCGTATAGAGTAGAAATTTGGCATACTTGATATAGTCAGATATATTATTAATGAAACATCGCAAAAAGCAGTGGTCCAAGTATAGAGTATTGAGGCACGCCTGAGGTCATAACGAAAGTGCATGATTTACTATTGTTAAATGTGACAAAATTAGAACAGTTTGTAAGATAAGATTTTAAAAATTTTATTAAGTTGTCAAATGAAAAGTACCTCAATATCTCTAACAAGACATTATGACTAACTATATCAAGAGCCTTTACTCGATCGGTGCATACTGTATCAATTTGAGACTTATAAAAGTCTCAATGAAAAATCGATATTAGTGAAGCACATATATTACTTATTTAATATATGACATGAAGTAGATAGAAAGAGTAGAAAAAATATTATAATGTGCATGGTAAAATATTTACACCATCTCACTATACTCGTTTGAGGATATATTTAGAAGAAATCGATTTAATTTCTTCCTCATTAAACGCAATCATCGGCGTAATCTCCTTCACTTACATACCTATACTACGAGTATATCAAGAGAGATTTTGTTACTTTACTTTTTCTTGGGCAATCTCCTAAATGATGAGCTGTCGGTTATGATTGATTTCGCAACAATTTTCACGCGTTAAAAATTAATGAAACAGCTATTAATGCCATTATATATGTAAATGAAATCTTCGATGAGCTGGTAAATTGCTAGGTAAGGTACCAATAAAATATATGGATATATGATATAACTAAAGAGAGTAGTAGTACATTAATTTCTATGTCGACCTATTAGTAAGTACTCACAAATACGTGCGATAAGTACATCTTCTTTTAATATCTAAAAACTTATATTCAATAAGTAGGTATTTGCTACTTATACACACTTAGATACCTATCACACTATCTTATAAACAAAGAATAAATTATTTAGTTTCATATCATTGTTAACAAATAATACCTAGTTCCTATATAGCAGAAAAAACAGATTTTGAAAAAGTAGTACAAGCAAGATATTTGGTGGAGATGTGACACCATATTGCAATTTGTCGGTTGATTTGCAATTTTTTTATAAATCCATTACCATTTCAGATACGACAAAAGGTTTCAAATAAAAAATGTAGGCTATTGCGTTTCTCGTTCCTATTTTTTAGTATTCGAAATAATAGGAACGAGAAACGCTTGACAACCAGAAGAGAAAAGAGATAATATCTTACTGGGCCAATATTTGCAATATTTTTCCATTATATCTGCAAAAGCTACCTGCTGTTTATCGTTCTATGTTAATGATTAATTAGAATCATATTAATTTGGATAATTAGATAACATTTTAGTATTATTTTAGTGAACATTGACTGCAGACTGACGAAGCAACACCTGTTATGGCAACGCCATGTATAGTATACATTTTACCGACTATGTTTTTACTGTTTCCTTCTGTCATTTATGGTAATTTTATTTATATACGAACTTTCGTATTTTGTGTTTTAACTACCTATCTAAACCAAAAAATATCTTATATTCGACATGAAGTTCGAAAATAAGTAATTTTATTTGAAACGAATATTGCATAGCTATTTATAGTACCTAACTATTCATGAACTAGGATATCACCAACCTTCCTTATCCATGTACGAGTATTATACGGACGCCATGCATCTCTTGGGCATCACATAGCTCTGAATTCTATAAAACTGAACTGTGAAAAGTCGCAAATCTGTTGCATAATTAATTCTAAACTTTCATTTTTTCTTACTTCCTACAAAATGTTGGATTAGAACTATATAGAAACTAGTCAGCAATTACGCTGTTAACATATATTATAAAGTTTCCAATATAATCGGAGAGCAATGAATTGTGAGCGGTGATTTCTATATCTTACAGATGTGAAGCCAACATAATGCTTTGTATATATTTTAATTTTATACCGAGAAATATGACCTATTAATTCAATATGATGACAATAAACTTTCTTGGGCCTTGTACTACCTGTAAATTTCATACTAAACAGAAACATTTAAAATTTTTACAAATCACTGTGTATATCTGTTATTATATACAAATTCTATACCTGATTGTATCTTACTGTAAATAAATAAACTTATTATATACGAAATCGAACCACTTATTGTAATATATGTACAACTATATTATATTATATGTACTATCTATAGTACTATATAATTTATATAGACATAATTATTAATAATATTAATAATTCACAAGTTCCTACATAAACAGACAATTTTACATAGAACATTTTTTGTATTCTGTAACGTTTACTATCTGAACATATGATTTAACATAATAGTAAATCGTACGAAGTTTATTTTCATCTTAATAAATAAGTAAAATATAGGTTACGACAGTACACGTAATATCATACAAAAATTCTTACGTATCATATGTAGAAAAGTGAGGATTGTTGATATTATAACTAAGTATATCTATAAATAATCATATTGTATAATATATGAACTATAACTGAGTTATAGTGATGTTAGAAAAAGAGTGAAAACCAATCAATAAAATAATAATTAAAAAAAGAAAAGCGGAAGCCAGGGAGAAAATTACGAAAAGGAGATGGCAGATAGAAATTTAGAAGCAGATTGCAGATAGAAATAAGGGGAGAGAACAAAGTTGTTGAGTGCAGAGAAACCAGATAGAGGGGGTACCTATGCTGAAAAATAATAACACATAGCCGGACAAGAGCAAAGTTATTAACCATTGTACCATGGAAGACAATAGTCATCTAAAAGATTGTTTTCTTATGTCTCAAAAAATATAACGATGTTTGGCAGCGCAAAAAAAAGGGGAACGAAATATCAGGATCGATATACTTTTAATGAAAATGTTTTTGCACAGATTCACGTAAATTGAAAGTTCTATAGTGCTTTCGTTTAATACGCAAACTAATGGAATGCGGTGCTCAGTGGCGAACGCAATAATCCTAATTTCTTTCTTTCATTTTAAATGGTTATTGGCTAAATTGAGAACTATGTTGCACGCAGCATCCAAAATGTTTTCAATATATTTTAAGTACATTCAGAACTAATTAATTTTTTGGCTTAAAGTTTTGCTCACATATAAATATGACATAATAAGACATCTTTTGAAGTCACTTCACCTTGTTTGCGCATGATGATACGCCACTGAGTAGTAAAGCTAGCAGTAAAGCCATAAATCGCCAGCTTGTTCAGGCAGGTGTCTTCTAAGTGGGCGAGAAGGGAAATGAGATTTATATGAGTTGAAGAGGGATAGCGAGTGATACGATAAGCCGCGGAATGCAGGCCCTAGTTCTATTCACAAGAACGATTATACGAGCGGTATACGATTTTACAGCAAATATCCTTTTGTATTGCATTGTGATGTGATTTACCACTTCTGTAGTAATTGACACCGGTTTTCTTTGTAAAATGCCGCACAATTTTTTGCTCTAGTTTGTATATTAAACGAAAACACTATAGTAGACGAATTGCTAAAGAGTGCTTGGTAGTTTATTTGATACATAATATGTTATCCTTATGGTTATGTTTTTATATATGTTGGATAAAGATGCGCTTTTAGCAGACAGAAACACAAAATTAGATGTAGTAAATTATTACTCCCGAAATCTCTATTTGTTCACATTATTTTTCTAAAATCGGCATATTTTTTCTTCAAAAATCAATACTTAAAAAATTATATGGGATCAGCATGCCTGTTGCTGTCAATCAGAGCCAAAAGTAATTGTCTAATTGTTTTGATTCTTGATCGTATAATTTTTTTGTGATAGAAATGCATATAATAATATAGTCTGTAGGACTATAATGGATTACATTTTATAATTGATGACTATAAATAATTAAATCCTAAAAAAAAATAATTAATAATAAGAATCAAATAATAGTTTATTAGTAACCTAGGAAGTTGCTTTGCAGTTTACGACTTTATATCTTACTAAATGAGAAGCCAAACATTTGCATTTCTTCTCTTACTATGCTTGTTCTATTGTGTCTATATAAGTGAAAGTATCCTGAATATATTAATAAAGTAGTCAGCACTATAACCAAGAGAATAATTGTTAAAACAGAATAAAATGTGCAGGGCCCATTTATCCATTTATCTCCAGGGCCCATTTACTGATCAGGACGGCAGCCTAGCAGGGGCGGGAAAAAAATCTAATTAATTCTCATAAAAAATGTACCATAAATAAAAATTAAACATTGTATCTTACCATCGATAGAGGATATACTAAAGGAAAGGATACATTAAATATGTACCGTGTTCTGATCCGTTTTAAATGACACTTGACAGGTTCTTAATTTCTGTTAATTATTTGACGTGTTTCATATTCGTTTTGTTATTTTAAGTTAAAAAATTGATGTGTGCAAGGTACTTATATTTATCGCGTATAGTAAAACAGATTTGTAGCTGTGTTTGATTAGTTGTCATTGTGTTTGTCAGGCAGACAACGCAAACTTAGCCTCTAATTTTCCAGTCAGTTTTACAAATACCAAATATAAGGAAATCTGGCATAAGATTCATGCACTTTCAACTGCTCGCCACTGTACCGGGTCCTCATGTATATTTTGAACCAACCTTAAACCCCCTTATTTTTAATTTTAGAGAAAATGTAACAATTGAGCGTCGCACAAAGGAGACATTAGCTATCTATTTTATTTATAGCTAGTAGCTATCTTTTCTTAAATGCCCTGTATATTTTTATATATTTGGATGGATGGATGTTTTCTGTTAATTCAAAAATTTTGAGGTCTTATATGCTATCTTTTACGGTTCTCGAGATTTAATGTTAAACTTTGTATTGTTTACGAATAGCGTTTTAAGTTTAAGGCGCAGTTGGCCGTTGAAAACAACAAACGTTAAATTTTATATTTTTAACGAAACATTTATTTAACTTTAAAACAAAAATAATATTTAAAGAAAAAGTTTTACAAAAACTGTTCAAAAAGACCTCATTTTTTAAGAGACATAACGTCTCTTAAAACTATTTATGCTTTTATTCAGAATATTCGGATTCTCATTGATTAATATGGCAGATATTCTATTTTGCAGTTAGTATACATTTACAGTTCTGGTTCTAGCAGTCACTTTTTAAATATCCCCAACGAAAAGTATCTAGCAACTTATAAGTCTGGACTATTTGGAGCCCACCTAATAGTTCTCAACTTCCTCATACATTCCTCATAAATTTCATACTGCTAGTGTATTATGGCATGGTGCTCCATCTTGGTGCCATGGTGCCAGGAAGTTCTTCTAAACGCGGTTCTATTTCATTAATCAGCAAATTTAAATACCCTGCTCATTTTAATATCCATAAAATATGGGGCGTATTTTTCGATTATTATAAACGCTACACCACACGGAAAATGTTTGACTAACTAACTGAAATTGTATGTCTTTAATGTGGTGTAGATTCTCACTATTTCAAAAGTGGCAATTTTTACTATTAAAAATACCAGCTGTCGAACAACTTGGCTCATCGGCCCATATAATCTTATTAAAAAATGGATCATTATGTAACATGTTCAACATAAACTGACAGAATTCCATTCTTGAAATATTATGGGCTTCTGTTAATCTTGTAATCGATAAACATTTTTAAGGTCTTATTTTATGTTTATTCAAAATTTGCCATATTTTGCATTCGAGAAATTTAAATCCCTGAACCCATCAGCAGTGGAGTTCAATGGATTTTCTTGGAAATACAATAAAACCGTTAATTCGCCATTTTAATTTGGAACTACAGTCCGTTTCTTTTTCTTCAGAGACTTTGTTTGTGATAATTATTGTCTCTCGACACTTAAATGTTCCTACTAGGAATTACTAGGAATTCCTGTTGAGTAGACTTACTATTTTTATTATTTTTCAGATATACTGATAAAACGTATATTTCCATTTCACTAAAACCCATTTTGTAACAAATAACAATCTCATAATATTAATAAAATAGACAATTTGGAGAAACTCTGTTTCAGATCTTCTGAAGAAAAGAGCGATATGACTCTCGAAACGTCAAGAATCATAAACGGACGACGCGCGACGTGGCAAACAGCCCGAAAGTGACATACCATATAATGACAAATTTCAACCAATTATTTCTACACGGCCAACTGCATATTAAAGCTTAAAACATTATTTGTAAACAATACAAATTTTAGCATTAAATATCTCGAGAACCGTAAAAGATAGCATATGACACCTAAAATATTTTTGAATTCCCATGGAACATGCCTATCCAAATATTAAAAATATACAGAGTGTTACATTTAAAAATGCATAGTTACAACGAATATCTCTTTTGTGAGAGGTTCAATTGTTTTCCTGTTTACATAATTAAAAACTGCAGAAAAAAATACTACATTTTTATACACGGAAATTTGCGCTAAAATTAATAATAAGGGAGTTAAAGGGGGGTTCAAAATATACGTGGATACCCTGTAGACATTTCCAAGTGTTTTTTGATTTAATTCCCAGAATTGACTCTTTTTTGTGCAAGAAAATGTTATGTTATATTAATTTAAATTTTTAATTAAAGGAGGATTTAATTAGAGCGGTAAAATAATATGCCATAGAGTACCAACATGCCTGAACCCGGCCCTGAAAATCTACAGATCAAAATAATATCAATTTTATGGGACACAATGGATTTGTTTTGAGTCTACTATAACAATTACTTTGCTAAATAAAATTGTGGAGCTAAGTGGGTCATATTTCAGAAACGCGAAATTTTCATAATATATAGGCAGATACATAGGCATTATACATGATTGTAACGTAACACCTATTAATATTACAATTAGTGCATAAACTTGCATAATACTATTTATTTTTATGTAATTAAGTATTTTGCAGTACAACATGTAGCTAAATGAATTATTCATATTAGGTAGGTATATGTACACACGTAGTTTTAACATAACCAAACAGTATGTACAGGTAGCATTATAGGTAAATCAATAGGTAGTTGAAAAGATATTTCCAGATGGGCTGTAAATTACATAGTTTGATATATATTTTCTAATTTTGGATTGAATTTGCTGTTACATTATTCAAACTGGGGTGAATATCATACCCATTAATACATATTTTTTCAACAGATTTTTTTTTTACTTTCTTAACAGTTAAGTATGTGTTGTGATATAGAATTAAACCTTTGCAATCAATATGTACACATGTTTTAATATTCTCATGAATTTCATGTATAAATAATAGGTGGTACCTATAGAACTAAAACAAAGTTTCTATAATATAATGATAATGATAATTGATTTTTGAAAAGGCAATGAGTTTTCAACTGCTAACCTATTTTATCTTTAGATGTTATCTATTTGGAACAATGCAATGCTGAGAATAAATTAAAATTGTCACGGAACTGTAATAGGTAAAATACCTTAATTAGAAAGAACTTGCTTTCCAATAAGGAATAGCATGCAATGCTACGTAATACACTAATTAAATTACGAAAATAAGAACAATGAGAAAATGAGTGCAGGGTATTTTAATTGACAAAAGAATGTACCTAAAAATAAACTAAGCTAAAGCATAAAAAAAACAACAAATTATATCAATTAACATTTTATTTAAAATCAGTATTTAATAGGTGCTCCATTGCTAGCATTACTGCTTCCAACCGTCTTGTAATAGAACGAACCCACAATCGACAGATCTGCATTCACATTTTCCCAAGCGTTCTCAACGACCAACAAAAGATCTTCCATGTTTTGCGGGCGAAAATGTCTTCCATGAATATCCTTGACCAATCGTGCTCAAGCATTTTCAATTGGATTGAGATCGGGAATTCTGCATGGTCAAAGCAAAACTTGAATGTTATTATCCAAGAACCAGTCCCGCACTAATCTGCAGTTATGAATTGGGCAACAAGTCTCTGGCTTCTGGGCTAACCTTTTCGTTTAGACTGAGGGGTAGAGATATTATTATTATATTCTATTATATTATATAATCTGACCCCTCCACCAAGCTGCAATGGAACCGTTACTTATCACAGCTCATAGGAGAAAAATACTGATCATTTAAACTGGATAGAAGATTATTGCGGCCGTTCTCCTGATGAGTCTAGGTATTATAGTTAAGATACGTGAAAAAGTCAGAGATACGCTGAGTGCAACATCTTTTTAGGAACGTTTGAAATTGGTGGTTTCCAAAAGAGGACTCTCAAGCCCTGAATTTATGCCTGGCTCCTCCACATTTCACGAATTGTTCAAGATTATTTGGAGGAGATGGACATTGTAATTGTGAGGTAGAGCAGGCCCTAAATCTAGATTTTAACCCCATTGAACACACATAGGATAACAGGGGGCGGCGAATTAGGGTATGTAAAAACCCCCTAAACAACCTGCATGACCTCAGAAGTACTTAAGTTGCCATTTTGGCAACACTTATGACGTGCATTTTGGGAAATGACCCCAAAACGTCATTGGGATTGATATTTGATTCGAAGCATGCAAATAATATGTTAAAACAGTATTTATGCATGTGGTGGAAATACGAAGTACAAAAACCGAAAGCAAAATACCTTAAGTTTATATGCATATAATTTAATTACTGTTAAATTCTTTTACGCATTTCATTTAAACTAACAGAATTATATAAAAATTCGGAATTGGCGTTTTATAGAAATTTCTGAAATTATGCGACACTTTTGCTGCTAAGTGTATATATAGAAAATAGATATTGTTTTTCTTACAACGGTGGTCATTCGGTATGTATCTGAAAGTAAAGTATTTCCTTCCCATAAGCATCAAATGCAACATCAACATAAAAACTCATTTTTTCTGATCTCTTATGACTAATGCATATCTAAAAATGTTAGTTGTCCATTTGCAGTATTTGTGTTGAATACAGTGAAAATATCACCCGCATGCCTAAATCAAATCCAAAATACTCTAGATCTTCTCTAAACTGATCATTAAATCATAAAAAGGTTGACGACGGAGGATAAAAATCCCTTTCAGGTTGTTCATTTGGAGCAAAATTATTTCATACAAAGATTAACTACTGATTAAATAAGTGGTACAAGAGGTGAATTTTGGAACTTTTTAACCATTTTGAGCGCAAGGTGGTGCTCCAATGGCTGAGGCTATGTAACACACCGACTTATCAATTTTATGAATCTTCAATCAACTGGCAATCATCTGATCAAACGTAGTCTCACCTCGGCAATTGTTTTCACGGCAATATCAAATTGTAAGTTGTATGCAATTAATAAAGCACCCGATAACTAAAGTGAAATGTTTTCATTAGTCTCGTTCATATAAAATAAAATAAAATAAACATAAACATAAAATAAAATAAACATAAAATTCGTTTAGTAACTAATTTCAAATGTTCAACATTTGTTTATTTTACAATGGTAAAAAATTACAATAGTTTCACATCTTAAACAGTTTTTGTACATCAGATCGAAAAACTCAAGTGAGATAATGAAGACGTTTATTTTTCATATTGAATAATTTTAATATATAGATATTCATATTTATGTACAACATTGTGGACTACTAGTTTTGATGCTGATCATTAGTCCTTCTTTCTTCCGATTTAATAGTATCATTATTGCTCTTATAATCGTCAATTTCATCGACTTCCTTGGATTTGTTGGTATTTTGATTTAATTCTTTATTATTAGCTGCCCTTTCTTCTTTCACCGTACTTTCATTTTCTTGGATAGGAAGTGGTATAGAAATTTTTACCCCAAAGGGAACTTGCTTTTCTAAAGTAACAGGTTTAATTGCATTTACCGGTACATGGTCCTCCACAGGTACCCTTACGGGGTACCTGCGTTCTACAGAATATGGTATAGGCTTCGAAACTTCTACGTGAACTGGAAACGGTACTGCTTTTTCAACAGGAATTGATATCTCTTTTGCTTCTGGTACTGGATACGGTTTATCAACTTTGTAAGGTACTGGATTGTCTACAAATACTTTGACTGGGATATCTATAACTTTTTCCACTGGATATGGTTGAGGAACCCTTACTGGAACTTTTATGGACACTGGTACTTCTTTTACTACAGGATAAAGATGAACTTTTTCGGGCATCTGCACAGCCGTGTATTTGTTTACTTGTATAGGATATGGTACCAGTACTTTTACTTCAACTGGATATTCTACAGGTACATGAACCGGTACATGAATTTGTTTTTCAACGGGATAGCGATGAATAATTGGTACTGCCATCGTTTGATAAACTTTATAAGGAACAAAAACTTTTCTCTCTACAGGATATGGTTGAGGTACATAAATATAGACGGGATGTGGTATATTTCTTTCAACTGGGACCAGTACTTTCTTCTCTATTGGAAATGGTTCCTCTACTGTTTTGTAAATAATATTCATGTAATTAAATGGTCCTGTATTAATCATTGTTGAGTCGACGATTTTGAAATCATCTGGTTGAGATAGTCGTTCAACGTTAGTTACGTGGCGCTCTAATTCTCGAACATTCACAATAGTATCAATGGCAGTAGGAAATTGTGACCACGCAATTAGTAAAGCAACCTAGAAATAAAATAAAACGTTTTAGTAAAAGAAAACTCAACATAATAATATATTAAAATATGAGGTCTGCCAGACAACAAATTTAAAAAATATATATTGGTCCCAACATTTATCATTTTTTTAACATTATTGAATCTTGTATATAGTGCCAATACAACATATCTTTCCAAAGATATGCTTTACTGATGATGGGTAATAAATCAGGAAACTCGTTTGCCACAGATGATGTTTGGTATTTTTAGGTTACTGGTAAGAGTAATAATTTTCTATTACCCTATATTTTATATTTTACTATATTTTGCAGGGGAGTTTAAGCTGAAGTCGATTCTAATTAATCTAAATTTCCAATTAATTCAATACCCTTTGTCTGTTTCGCCTTTCTTATTGAAAATATTTCTGAAGATTACATACAATAATACATTACATTATTGTAATGATTAGATACATAATTGTTACTCACTAGTAATTGTTGCATAGCGGAGTTTTTTCGAATACAATGCAGTATCTAAACTAAAGACTAAAGTAACGTACAATCATGTTTATATATGGGACCATTTTCTCCGGGTTGAAATAATTCCTTTATATATACGATGAATGATTTTTGCTATTGTCTTGTGTTCACCTAGCGAATGACTTTATTTCCGCGACATGTAATTTTATTATATTTCCCTCAAATATTTATTGTAAAATAAATTTACGTACATTCATTAAGGTACGTATTAACGTACATTCATATATAAATAACATTCCAAATATTTCTCTAAGAATAAAATAATCTACTAAGTACTAATAATTTTAAGCGAGCCGCCCTAAATCTAGACCAAATTTACAAAGCTGGAACTTTTTTATTTATAAATGGATTGCGAAGATTTCTGAATTGTTTTAGTCCCAAACACTTCAGCTTTAAATACCGGTTTGAAATTATTTAATTTCTTCACACGCACCCTATACGGTGTGATATGAAAGCTGAACGTTTTTTTTTCACTTTTTCAAACTACTGTCTAGGTTTTATTTGATTGCTCTGTACATGCGTTTTATTGCACAGTGGCTACCTACAGGTTTTTCCATTGTGCCGGTTTTTATTCAAGAAATTAAAAAGCAAAATAAATTGAAAAACAACTTTAGTAACATTTTAATTAACGTTTGAATTAATAATATGATTAATAAACATTTTCAATATTGCGACTTAACAACGCGTCGTTCCTCCTCAAGTCCATATTACTGCTTGACATGGTTTTGGCATTCTTCCTCCAATTATGTTAATAAGGTCGCCTGGAAGAGAATTCCACTCTTCTTAAAGGACAATGGCTAAATCGGTAGCATAAGAACGATTTGAATTTCTTATTTGGAGAACATCCCACACTTGCTCAATAGGGTTAAGATCTGGTGATAATGCAGCCCATACCATACGTATGATACCATGCTCCTCAAAAATGTTGTTTACTGCCTGGTGCGGCGTCGCATTTTCGTTTATAGGATTCGAGTATCGGATCCAGATAATTTCTGTCATTCACTGTTGTGTTAATAAACACAACGAATTCGGTTTTCCAGTTTCTTCCCCAAAACCTTTACAGATTATCCACTGAAAGGAATACGTTCTAGAGTGTAATTCTCATCATACCTTTCATTGGCTGAGGCCGAAAGTTCTTCGTCAAACATTTCTAAATATTCTTTGTCTTGTTTCGTAATATTTAGCAGAAAAAGATTACACACTTAGTTTTTTAACTTAAAGTACACATTTTTAATAGTAACTCAAGTACCTTTTACTTGAACAACCTAACATGTTGCCTTTTATATCCATAGTCTACTTTGTGAATAATTATTTTTTTCGTGGGATTTCGATAAAACGCAGTATTCTTACAAACTTATATAAAACCATCACTCTGATTAATTTCCATGACAAATATGGATTTTCTGAAAGGGGAAACAATTGATTTTCAACAGTAGAAAATATACCGTTTGAAATTACAAAGTTGATATATACTTGAAAATAGGGTATGTAATTTTCGTTTAAACCGGATGTGTACAAAAGAATAAGTATAAACAACGTATATACGCAAAAACTTATAAAAATTAGAAGAAGACTGGCGAAAACCGCATTTCACTATCACCTGGTGTGATTGGTTAGATTTTTAGTAGTTTGATATTAGTAGTTTTTTTTCTGCCCCATATATTGATAATTGTATGCAACGCGTCAATGAAACAATGCATAAGGTACTATTAATTAAGCCTTTAACAAAACAGAAAGCTTAGGCAACACGTATTGCTTTATGTAATGGTAGGTACTATAACCTAATGGAATGGTTATAACCTTTCAGGTGTATAATAAAATATACCAGCAGCTGCAACTGGCGATACAGACAGATACAGGCGATACACTTATAGCGTTCTGTAATTTTTCATTAAAATGAGTAAGGCAACCAGGCCACCATTCATTGCCTATGGTTACATATGGTAGGCAGCACATTATACTTATCATTAAATATAGCCTATCCTATAAAGTTAGAAATCATTACTTTAATACATATTTAATTTGCTCAAGGGTTGTCGCACAAAGTGATATAGTAAAATTAACACATAAATCGACCAAACTGGAACATTAAACAAAGTAACTTCAACGCTAAATGATTCAGACAGAGTGAAATATTTGATGCTGACTGATAATGAAATTAACAATTCAGCTAAAATCTATAACATTTTTATTAATTTGATTTATTGATTTGATAATTCTTTTCAATATAGATAATTTAATATATTTCCTTGTTATTTACATGAACTTCCTATTCATGAGTTTCTCTATTTAACGAGATAAGTACAAATTATGGGGATGATTTGGCATAAAAAAATGCATGGAAATCAGAAAAATATGATATATTAGGTAAAAAGTGGGTACAATGAATTATGGCTAATAACTTGTATTGGACATATTTACAATCATATACCTACCTATGACCAATGACAAACTGTGGGTATGTATCCACATATATTTGCGTAGATGTATACATTCTACATACATTAATCAGTTACTAATTTATACTGTAATCATTTCACGTTTATATCAAAAAAATGAAAAAAATGTTACCGCTCTATATCCCCGTTTACTTTACCATAATTCTATATGATAATAAATTGTTATTGCGAATTTAATGTACATCATTTGCGTTTAGCATGACGTTTGCGCTAAACCTCAGAATTTTTGAGATAGGTATTCACCAGAAACTGTGAAAATCATCATTTCACCCTCTTCCCTCCCTAATCCGACGCTCGTGGTTGTTTAACTTTTTAGTACGGACTGTAAGCGGGGTATGGAATCTGTGTGTTTCCTCCTTTCCCGATACTAAATATATTTATAATGTGAGTAATTTATGAGAAGTATCAACACATACACACTGCTATACAGGGTATTCCTAAACTGACGCGACAGATTTTAAGAGGTGATTTTCAGTCAAAATTAGAGGGGATCTTTTATGTTTTTTTCCTAAAACCCTTTCGCCTCAAAGCTATAACCCTATACAGTTGTGATAAAAAAAGGTTTTTACTTATTTTCTCCACAATGGCAGAATTCAGATTAATGAAATTTGGCAAACAATACAATACAACGACAGTAATACAATGCAATGACTACACTATACAAGACAGTTTGTGATAAGTAGTTTTCAGAACTTTTTAACGCGTCGGCATTTATTTATTTATTTAAAAAAATTATCTGCAAAGATGGCTTGTATAATCAAAAGAGGATGTGTATAATATAATATTTTTTAATATCCAAACCTTCAATTTTACGAAGAAAACAAAAACAAAAAAAATGCAGATTTTTGTAGAGATTTGTCAACGCGTTAAAAAGTTCTGATGAAAAATAGTATTAGAATTGGTTATTTTACCCCCTTTTAACAATACTTTTACCGGGTTACAAAAACAGTCACAAACTCTCATTTTATTAGTGCAATTTTTCCCTCTAATTTCATCCTTCTCCCAATTCTTCCGTTGCGCTGTGGAAAAAATGACAAAAAAACAATTTTTACCCGACTTTGGAGAAATATAACTTGGTGGTTTTGGAAAAAAAATGTAAACCCCTTTTAATTTTTGCTGAAAATTGACCTATGAAAATCCTTTGCATCAATTTTTATTATTTAGAAACATCCTGCATATTAATCACAAAATTCTGCTAACAAACTAACAAGAATAATTAGCAAATGTGTAGGTATAGAATTAATTGGTATTAGTAATCCGTTTAAAATAAAATATTCATAAATATAACGATAATCCGCTATTATTAAGTGACCGAGATATGAGGCCTACTTGGAGACATGCATATTTTATTCAGATTAATGTATGCCAATCAAGTAATATATATATATATATATATATATATATATATATATATATATATATATATATATATATATATATATATATATATATATATATATATATATATATATATATATAAATGTATATATATATATATATATATGACCGAAACGTCAAGTAACCTAATCAGTCGTTTTATTGCTACTATCCCAAGATAAACCCTCCAAAAAAAAAATATATATATATATATATATATATATATATATATATATATATATATATATATATATATATATATATATATATATATATATATATATATATATATATATATATATACGAGTATATGTATATATTTAACTTAAAATAGAGATATTAAAGACAGTACTAATAATATTATACACATTTTAAACATTTCTTTCATCTCTCGAAGTTACCAGTATGCCTGTAATCTGTACGGAGTGCGGATTGAAATGATGTACCTATATGCCCCATGGTCCTTGTACTTCCTCCGTGGGGGAAACCTCTCAGCTAGGCCATCAACCAGCCTAATATTGTAAAGAAGGTGTTGATGTTGCCTAGGGGCATCTCCCTCAAGTTGGCCATGGAAGGCTAACGTTCTCCCAAAATGGATTCTCTGGTTGGTTGATGATATGGCAGGACATTCCATGAAGTACATGCTGGATCGTCTCGTCCATATCCTCTACAGATGGGTGTGTCACTTTGTATCGTATGTTTCCCCTAGACATTCCCAGATAATTCCTTGCATGACAGCTACTTGTTTCATCCCATAGCTTCTTAAATTTCTTATGGGTGTTTTCCTTGATCATTTGTAGTTTAGCTGCAATTGGTAATGTACTCGAAGGATCAGGCCCAATAAATTTCAGGCTGGCTACCTTCTTGGCCAGTTTGTCAGCTTCTTTATTGCCGTTGCATTGTGTGTCCTTTGACTCAACATAGGGGCATATTATATGTTATTCATCTGACAGGCTCTCACAAGAAGAAGAATATGGGCATGTCACCAATGACATGCCCATATTGACCCTTTAGTTATTTTATAATTTTTCAGGGACAGTAGTGATTGTTTAACCTGTGTAGATTCTCATTGTCTTACCGTTATTGGTCTATGAGCAATCTCTCCCACGGATATGGTTATACTTGCTAATTCTATTTGTACTACGCTGATATTTTTATCAATAGTCCACTTACATTGGAATCGCAGACTTCTGGATATCTCGGTTTAGCGATATCTTGGGTTTAGTTGTATACCAACAAATTTGAGGTGAACCATGGAAGACACAATATTAACCTCCATTGCTCTCGTTGGTATTGTTCGCATAGCTCCGGCTATGCTCAGACAGGCAACTTTTTATACCTGGCATAGCTTGAGTTTGGCTGTTATTTTTTTACTTGTGCCCCCATACAACAGATACATAGGCCATCATTGGTCTTAGGATAGCTGTGTATATCCACGTGGTCACCTTGGGTTTCATTGCACAGGTATTCTCTATGGTTCTGCGACACTGCTCATATGAGATACAGGCATTTTTTTCATTCTTTCAAGGTTAAGATTCCAGCTTAGTTTAGCATCGAAGGATGCCCCCAAGTATTTTACCAGCTGTGCAAAATTTAATACTGTATTTAGGAGAACGTGCGTGTGCTCTCATTGGCTCAAGTTTCATTTTCCTTGTGAAGAGTACCATTTCCATCTTTCTGGGATTGACGGATAGTGCATGCTCCTCACATCAATTTTCGATTATTTTTAGGGCCATGTGCATTCTCTGGCAGAGGGTTTCTTTGAATTTACCATTAAACAGTATCGTTAGGTCATCTGCGTATGCAATAGTGTATAATCTTTCCATGTTGGGGTGGTTTAGAAGGCTGTCAAGAACCAGGTTCCATAGCAGTGGTGATAAAGCGCCTCCCTGCGGAGAGCCAGTCTCTCGCAACTAATCCTCCTATGACTGTGTCTCCTGCACTGAATGATTTGTACCGCTCTTTTAGAAAGCGTATTGGATATCCAGCTGCCCACAATACGAGGAACCTGTGTGATAGGGCTGCTGTAATTTTAGGAAAGGTGGTGGTTATTCTCAATCCGACTTGCTACTACATGAAGGGCAGTGTCGTCGGTCGATCTTCCTGGTGTATATGCATATTGGCTGGGATGCAAAAGATTGCTAGTTAATTTGACATCCCTCAGATATCGCTCACATAGCTTCTCCATTGTTTTCCGTGGAAATGAAGTTAGACTAACATAGGACAGTATGCTTTGGTGGTAGAATAATCCACCCCCCCTCTTTTGTTATGAACAATACTTTAACTTCTCTCCATGTCTTTGGGATATAAAGGTACATCCTAAACATCCCAACCAGGTGCGGCAGTAGTTTATCCAGGCCCCACTGGAGTAATGCGGGATATATGCCGTCAATGCCTGGTGATTTAAATGCCATAAAATAAATTTAAATCTATACATAATTTCTAAAAAATGAAATGCGCAAAAGGCGATATATAGAGCACTGTAGGCGGAGAATTGGTGCAGAATAACATGTACTGTTTGGCGAGTAGGTAGTATAAGGAAGTCTATAAAATCAGATATTTATGGAACTTTCCATTTTATGTTAGCATTAAAATGCCAGTACAATATTTTATACGTATAAGGCATAGTGATACTTTGAACTAGTTTATTAATGTTTGTAAATGATCCTGAAAGCTATAAAGTTTCACCTACAGTTGCAAAAATCATACACGCAATATTGATCAACACTGTTTTCCTTAACAGTAGGAAGGAAAGTATGCATATAAAAGTGCTGTAAATGTCAATTTGTTTATCGCATCTTCATGTGGAATAAATTATATCACGAAACAATACCCAAGATTTGCTACTGTTTACCAAATTATTACATTCAGCCATATGCCATATATTTGTTGACATTAACAAACAAGAGGGCTTGCAACAAGAAAAAGATGGGCGCTATTATATTTTTTTGTGCAACCGGACGCGAAGTAGGCATTCTCGTCCTCGGTAGCACGGGCGGCCTCTGCAACAATTTTTCTCTCGGTACGCGAAAAGGAATTTCGCAGCCTAGGTATACAAATAACTATTTTGTAATATATGATAAAATATTATGACATATAAATTACGCTTCCTTACTTCTTTATCACCTAATGGATACCTATAGCTTCTATAGTTCGCTAGACGAATGAATCCCATTCGTACAAGAAACAGACCAGGCTGCAAGTATTTGTTGTAAAGTTTGATAGTAGTTATATAAAATTTTTGGCATTTTTTGATAATCTTGTGGTCGCAGATCACGAATTATTTGTCAAAATAAATATTCAAGATAGTGCACAGTGGAATAAAATTCAAAAACGTAACCTAAACTTTTACTTCGAATGTAGCAGTCGGGCTCGTATTATATACTAGCGTATTATATACTCGTGAAGTATAGTTCGGTTTGAATTCTGCAACACGACAGAGAGCAAGGAGGTATATAGAATTAATATACGTAATCGGCGATTTAAAATAAAAACTATAGTTCAGTTTAAAGTATAGTTCATTGCATAAAAATCTATAAAAAAAACTATAGTTGACAACAATTTATAGCAAAATTGTAGTTTTCCTCAGTTAACGTATGTTCATAAATGGATAAAAAAAAAGACCCACCATATCCCACAGTAAATTCTGTTCAGGCTTACACATTAAACATTTATTACGTAAACATCAAAAAAAATTAAGATTTCCCTGCATTCAACTGCCTTTTTGTCTGCATGCCTTATCCTTTTTCTTGAGGAATTTCAAATTCGTTGCCAGCAACCCAGAAAAACCCATTTAGTAATATTTTGCGAAGATCGAAAAATTGCTTCAAAACTTCATACGCCATCTGTGTTTTTTTAAAAAACTCAAAGAGATTCAAAAATCCGCCGTACCTAAGTCAAATTTTGCGAAAATTGGAGAATACTTTCAAAACTTCATACGCCATCGTGTTTTTTTTAATAATCTGACTCCGGATTATTATAAGAGCGCCAAAAAAACCCTATAAGTCAAATTTTACTAAAATCGAAAAATCCTTTAAAAACTTTCATTCACCACTTTAGCGACCTAAAAGAGCTCCCTATAAGCCAAATTTTGCGAAAATCTAAAATTTTTTTCCAAACTTCATTCGACACATTTTGAATCCGCTATCTTGTTTTTTATAATCTAACTCCGAATTCATAAAATTAAGGTGTTATTGCTAAGGTCATTCTGCAATGTTAAACAATTTAATTCAGATGTAATACTGGCAAACATTTTTAAATCATCAGCGAATAGTATTTATAAGATCCTATTACTGATGTTAAGTCATTAATGAATATTAAAAATAAAAGCGGTTTCAAGTTTGATCCTTGCGGAACTCCTGAGCTGGCTACGTACGTATTCGATGCAAAACCACCATATTCAACAAATTGCATTCTGTTAAGTATGATTTAAATAATGCAAATAAACTTAACGTTTATTCGATGGATTTAAGTGAATATAATAAGAGATTGTACAAAATACTCAACGGTTCAAAAGAGGCAGCACACTATTTAATAACAAAAAAAAATAGGAACATCGTGAATTCCAGCCGTTAATTCTCTTCTTAAGTTTTTTTAATACCTGTCCTTTCTTCACTATCTAAATGAAATAGAACAATAAAAAGTAATATTTAACAAATATTTTAACTTTTACTTTTTATTTCAACGTTTTAACAGTGATTTATGAACATGATAAATTAAAGTAAACGTTTTAATTTCAACTGTGTTGAATACCGCTATAATTTGCACTAATACAGTTCAGTTGTACTACACATACATAATTTCCTGTAATTCAATATGTGTATAGGCATACCTATATAGCCACATAATTAGGTAGCATGATTTAGTACGTATTTTAAATTTCAATTCGGAAAAGTTTAATTCATAAATAATTTTATTATTTTTTCTATTTGAACTAATACTTTTGCCTAGAATAGGAATAGGCTTTAATTGGTTCATTTTAAATTTTAAACATTTTATAATGTTTCGCTATTTATTATATATTATCAGTAATCGAGTTTCGAATTGTTGACTTGCGTCTTCTGGTGATTACAAGTGAATCTGTGTTAATGGATTTGAGTAACCACTTGAATATGATAATATTATGCTGAGTAGGTGTCTAGATACTTTGCATTGCATTATTTTTATTTACACCTATACAAATAAATATAAATAATATTGAAGGTCATGAAAGTATATAACGGTGCTAATAAAAAAACAATTTTAAAAATTTTTGTGTCAATCTGTCTATCTGTCTGTCTGTGTTGTCTGTATATATGTATGTATGTATGTATGTATGTATGTATGTATGTATGTATGTATGTATGTATGTATGTATGTATGTATGTATGTATGTATGTATGTATGTATGTATGTATGTATGTATGTATGTATGTATGTATGTATGTATGTATGTATATATGTAGGTATGTATGTATGTCTGTCTGTCTGTCACGGCTAATCTCCGAAACGGCTGGACCAATTTTAACGGGACTTTCACTGGCAGATACGTGATGTTATAAGAAGTAACTTAAGCTACTGATATTTTACAAAAAAAAATATGGATCGTCTCCTCAAAAATTAAAATCGTTTAGAAATCATTAAAAGAAATTCAAATAGGGAAGTATACATCCCGTATAAACCAATATAAACACTAATAAATAATTAATTATTAACGTAAATCTCCGGCGTATTTTTTCTTGCCTTGAGTAATAATCTTCGATCTTCGAGTAATAATAAAATAAACTAAAGTAGCAGTGTCGAGTAGCGACCACCCCTCGTGCACGCCTTCGCCGCACCGAAAGGCGCCTCTCAGCGCTTCGCCCTCTCATTACTTAATATCACAAAAGCTGCCTTAGAACGCGGGGCCTTAGAACGCGCGTTAAATTTGTGTGAAGGAAATCGCAGTAACATACTAGTATTTTAATAAATATATAGCATAATACTATGCTCCCAATTAAACAATAGTAGGTATTAATTTAACTCAAAAATTCTTATGAAATTATTACTTCTAAAGCAGTCGTTATTTCCATGCTAAAATGATAATTATAAAGACCTCTACGTGTACACATAATTTTCATGTATTAAGTCATCTGTAATTAATTATTAGTTTCTTTTATTTCTGCTCCGAGGAATATTAATTAACATTATTTTTAGACCTACATTTTCAAAATTCCACAGCGTTCTAGCCTAGTAATATTTGTAAACAGATATATTTTAAATAAATTACCGGTTATATAACAAATTAATAAATGTGGATGGTGGATCAGGTGAAACCTACTTATGATAAAATATTCCATATAAGGTAACTAACTCTAGTCTCAAAATAACACTAACTCAAAATAACTCTAGTATCAAAATAATTCTTTTATAATTATTGTAGTAGAGGTTTCTTAAAAGTTTACCTTTAAACGACAGAGTAGAAATACATATTAATTCTAGGGGCTTAGTAGTACGTAATTTATGTTTGATCGTTTGTATTCATACAGCACTTAAGTATATACTGATTCAAGTGATTCACTTTAACTTGAATGAAAGTTGTAGCAAAAAGCTATTATTGCATGACGAAATGCTGTCATATTACAGGAAGTCCGTTTCGCACATACGAAACGCAATATTACATAGTGTGTTGCAAGATAGTACCAATTTGCCAGTTATTAATTACCTGGGATTACTATTTCGAAAGTGGTTTGTTATCAAAACATTACGCTTTTATTTATCATTTAAGCAAAAATATAAGTTACAATAAATATAAAATAATTTGGCAATTATAAATAACGAACAAAAGTATCTTTAAAAAAATATAACAGGATTTATTAAGAAGAGTTAACACAAGGAAAAATATAAATAGTTTACAAGATATACAAGAAGGCACACATAGTGTGGATCACTAAGATGTTATTCATTTGTGGCCCCAGTCCTCGTTGCCACCTCCGTAACTACCGTAACCTCCATAGCTTCCGTAACTTTCGACGCTGCTACCATAGTCGTGGCTATGGACAGGTACTGCTACGGGAACTTTTACTGGATAAGGTACTGGCCTTTCCACTGCATAAGGTACGGGTTTCTCGACTGGTACTGGTACAGGCCTGTCAATAGCAATTTTAACTGGGTATGGGACGGGTTTTTCTACAGGGTATGGTACTGCCTTTTCTACTGGGTATGGTGCTGGGTATGGGACCTTGACATGTACTGGATATGGTCTGTCTACTGGGTATGGTACAGGTCTATCTACAGCTACTTTAACTGGGTATGGTACAGCTTTCTCTACTGGATAAGGTACTTTCTTGATTACGTGAACTGGATAAGGCTGGGGAACATGTACTGGATAAGGCCTATCTACTGGTACTTTGACTGGTACTTGTACTTCTTTGTATACGGGGTACGGTTGTGGTACATGTACTGGTACTTTTACTGGGTAAGGGACTTGCTTTTCAACGGGGTAAGGTTGGGGTACTGGTACTTTTACTGGATAGGGGATGTGCTTTTCAACTGGGTAAGGTTGTGGTACGTATACCTTAACAGGGTAAGGCCTGTCGACTGGTACTTTTACTGGAACATGCACGAGTTTCTCAACGGGGTAGGGTTGAGGAACAGGTACTGGAACTTTGACTGGTACTTTAACAGGGTATGGAATTTGCCTTTCTACGGGGTAGGGTTGTGGTACCAAGACCTTTACGGGGTAAGGTAAATGTTTGGTGACGGGGTATGGAATATGTTTCTCTACTGGGTATGGAACTGGAACACCCTTGTATAGAGTTATGGTTTTTTCTACGGCTGTACTGTGTCCTAAATCAATGGGCCCCAAACCAACGGAGTAACCGCCTTCCAATCCATGTCCACCTTGTCCAACAAAGTACCCATTGTCAAAGTCACCGCCATAGCCGTAACCTAGACCAAGTAATCCACGTTTGGTTTGCTTCTTGTCACTAGAGTCCACTGCTTTCTTCTCCTTGGCCTCGACATTTACTGCCACTGCCACCAGGACTAAGATCGTCAGTGCAAACTGAAACAAATATATGTTAGTAAGGTGATTATATCGAGAAATAACCAATAGTAGTTATTATTAAAAATGTTATGTGGAGTAATGAGTACTAATAACATTTATTAGGTTAAGCAGTTGCTATTATTTGTAATTTTACGAAGTAGTTATTTATAATGAAGTTAGATATATATAATTGATTAACTTTGTAAAAAAAGTTTTCACCTAGATCTCAATGTCAGTACGTTATTTAGTAGAAATAATTTGCTTTATATTGCATTTAAATTATTCCAATTATATTTAATTACATTTAATATGTTAAATTATATAAGAAGTGGCATTGCAAACGGTAGAAAAAACTAGGCATGTCAGCTAAGAGGGATAGATTATCTTGTTCATTAATCTAAATATTTTGAGCGGCTAACTGATAAAAAATTAATTGTTAAAATTTCACTAATATTACTGACATACGAATATCAGTTATAAATACTGATATTCCTAAAATTAGCACGTTCTAAATTTTCTTAATATGCGAAAAAATAGTTAACTTGAGAGTTACTAGAATATTTAGAAGGACTATGAAAGGTAATTATTCCAAAGGGCACGATTAACTGTAATTTAAAATGAACCGTTTTTTTTGAAAATGTCACTTCAAATTAACTACATTTTGGCGCACTGTAGTAATTAATCCATATAACGGCACTGATGTCACATAATCACACATAATATCACGAAAACCACTGTAACTCACCAATGGCTTCATAATAGTTCCCATAAGAATTCTTGCAGTCCAACAAATGAACTGGATACCTTTTTGAGTTCTCCAATGACTTTTATACTCCTTGGTTACTTTCATTGAATCACCACTACTTCTTGTGCAAAAGTTCTTCCCCCTAAAAAACTCATTCGTTTCCAATGTTGAGAAAGTCATTTTCAGTCGCCGCGTATTATGAGGCAGGGTTTGCGGCCTTTACGTAACAATCAAGTATGCATGTGTGATGTCAGGTGGTATACGGACGGTTGCAGAGACGTTCCGCTGATTTGATAATAACTTTACAAAATATTGAAATTCTTGCTAGGAAAGTACCGGCCTTAAACTTGTTAATACCCATTGTTATGAAATGTTTTCACATAGTGTAGCGCGTACATAATGGGTCTAGTTTTCATTGTTATAGTTTGAAACAAGGTTGGAATATACAAATGCCTTCATTTGTTCAGTTTTCACGAGTATCAAATACGATATACCCGTTTTTACTATTAGTTACTATTAGTTACTATGTTTTACTATTAGCTGAGGGGTGTAAATTTAATATACGGGTGAGTTTAAAATTAGTAGATACCCTCTTATCAGACTCTATATAGTATTAGATAGTACCTGGTTTTAGTATTAGTATTAATTTACAAAAAATTTAGTATCTTGCATTAAAATTATTATGATTATACTTAAAATATTATAACAAAGCGGTGATATCTTGATTATACAAGTACATTTTACTACACCATGCACCATATAAAATCCATTAATATGGGTCTTAGATTGATATAAATTTATATTAGAAATTATCTCCATATTTTTCATTTTCTATAAAACTTATTGTATTTAATAGATTTTTGTTTAATTTGTGCCAGCTCATATGTGAGAAATGAATAAGATATTTTGTAGTAAACCACAAGTAGAGTTTGTAATAAACTAAGTCTATATAAACATTATTCAACACTATGTGAAATCAATTTAAATTTGAATTCGATTTGATCTAAATAATTAAAAATGCATTATTAATTAAAATTGCTTCTTCATTTTTTTTACTCTAGTACAGTACTTGATTAGTTATACAGTTCTTATGTGTCAAAATAACAATTATTATCGGTATGTGGTGATGGCGGGCAGAATGATCGTAATGCTGAAGTTAAGGATTTGCTGAAATTAAGGATTTATTATGCTCAACTTATTTTCGAAGGGAGGCAACTTATGTCGAAAATTGTTCTCGCCCAATAACAAAGACTGTTTTATTGTTGTACGTGTGATCGCCCTCGAAAACGACTAGCTTCCGCTATTAATTATTCGGATTTGGTAAATAGTAATAATGCATTTTAATAATTAAAGAATGCATGATAAAAAATGATGTCGGTGTCCCACTTTCTGTATTAATAAATTAATTAGAAAGATTCCTCTCTTATTTCTATTATGCTAGGTACTCTCAGGACTGCGCGGTCCGCGCAGTAAAAAAATTTCATTTACGCCCTTCATGTGTTAGCCCTTCATGTAACTCTTAGTGATACCAAATAATATTAACAAAAATATAGAAATACCTATATAAAAAATAAAACTGTAGAAATTATTGGGATTATCTTATTGGGAAATTCATTAAACAATATTACATGTCATTTTCCTAGGATGGTCGCTTGTAATATAATATATTATTATAATTATTCTTGCAGAAGCTCGTATCATAGAAATGTAAGTTAGTTACATACATTAACTGGCTTGGTAGGTGAGTGGGCATAGTTCCATATTTAATTTTAAAAATAAACATTAGTATATTTATTATAAATGACTCTTTGTTGGGCATTAATCTACTTCAATATACTGCAATATATCACTTATACCTCGATTTTGTACCTTCTGTAATGTTTGTATCTGTTGTTTGTTCAAAAAAAAATAAGTGCAGTGTAGCAGTAATCAATATGTGGTGATATCATTGAGTTATAAATAGTCAATTTAGAGTATAATGATATTTTATTTGAGAGCCGATACAGCAGGCCAACTTTTTGCGCCATTTTTTTTATATATTCATTGTGTAGATTAAACTTTATTTCTGGGTCAATAATAATTCCTAAGTAGGTATTTCAATTTACTAACTTGTTAAATACTTTGATTATTTACTAGTATGTTAAATTTTATTCTATTTTGTTTAATTTTATTTTGATTATTTCTTGATGCTATAATCATGAACTTAGTTTTACTGGAGTTAAGTTTCAATTATTATCGCATATCCATTCGTATATATGTCCTTTAAGCTCCTATGCTCTTTAAGCCATGATTTAGATTTCTTTCAATGTCAGCAATATTACGCGCGCTATACAACATTGTATCATCTTTAAAAAGTTTGATATTACATTTCCTACAGCAATTTTTAATATCGTTTATGTAGATAATAAATAATAACGCAGCAAGGACTGATCCTTGTGGAATCCCATATTTTGTGGGCATCTTTCTGGAGTGATGTCATTATATTTTACCATTTGTTTTCTGTTGTTAATATATAATAAACCACTGTAGTACCAACCCGTCATTACCATATTTTTTTAGTTTCACTAGAAGTTGATCATTATTTACAGGTTCAAATATACTCTTTTGAAGTTTAAATAAATTAATAGTAAGAAAACATTTTTAAAAACAAGCTTTTAATTTATGCTCTAAATATGCTCTAAAAAGAAGAAAATAAACTTTAAATTAAACTAAAGCCATTAATTTATTACGTTACACAATTTATATGATATAAAAGCTTGTCGCGAGGTTTACCTATTTTATAGTAAATATAATTTTTTCTTACAATTACTTATGTCAATATCAAGTTACACATTGTAGGTACATATTATTGTTTATCTGCACAGTTAAATCTCGCGACAAGCTTTTATATATATATAAATTGTGTATTGTAATAAATTGATAGGTTTAATTTAATTTAACTTTTAGTTTTATTTCTTCTTTTTAGGGCATTGAAATAAAAGGTTGTTTTTAAAAATGTTTTTCTACTATTAAAATATTTTTAGTTTTTGTTATCGCTGGACATGTTTCTAAGTCTGTTCATTTCATTTAATGCGTCATTGCTGCATAGTCGTTTGCCTGTTAATTTAGTACAGTCCAGTTCTTCCATAAGGAGACCTTCAAGTGATTTGGCTCTACTTAACTCTTATTTCTTATTTCTTACTTACTTATTTCATGTTGAAGCTTACATGTGCCTAACGAAACAGTTCCGGGTTTGATTCTGGAGCTTTCCTTTTCCTAGACAAGTTGCAAACTAATGCTATTGATGCCCATGTCGCCAAATTACACACGTCATAGCATGAGGCCAACCGAATAATTCGGCAATAATCCCTCAATAATGAGGGGCCGAATAATTCGACCCCAAAATCGTAATCGGGGACTCCAAAAACCCCGGGATAACAATTTCAGACAGATTGGAGTAACTAAATCTTTGATCGCTATCTTAGACCCGCCATCTTGAAATTTTTTATCATCAGCAGTTGATCCTTATCGGTCCCTACAACATGTGTTCGAGCACCACCAAACTATCCCTTACCTTTGCCCAGTTATAACTCTTTAAAATTGGTATAACTACCTTTTTTTTACCCTTGAAGTCTTTCAGATGATATCCATATCATGAGGTACCCTCATGAAAAAACATAGTCCACTATCTTTGGGAGTTCGCCATATTGGATTTATAGTGATGTAATTTTATTTTCTTACTCTTCTCAGCAAACCCTTTCATTGGATACCCATATCAAGGAAGTGGATAAAAAACAACTGAAACGCCGTCCTTGGGAGTCTGCCATATTGGATTTAGGGTGGCGTCATATTCATATTATTCTTAGCAAACGCTTTCATTTGTAATACCCATATCATGGAAGTGAATAAAAAATAACTAGTCTGCCATCTTGGGCGGTCCGCCATTTTGGATTTAGAATAACGTCGCTTAGCTAACCATGTATTGTCATCCAAACTATACGTGCGTGCAAAATTTCAACTCAATCAGCTAAGGATAACTACTTTAAAATTCAGTTGCAAAATTTGACCCGAGCAAACATACAGATAGATATTACAGGTACCTACATACATATCAAGTTAAATAAAAACTTGTAATAAAATACTACACCTATACTACAACTATACTAATTTATTGCATACATTTATTTTCCATTGGTTTAAAACAAACTGCAGTACCGTTTCACATAAATTATTTTTTCTAAAACCATATTGCTCATTTATAAAAATATCATTCTCATGAAGTCCATCAACTGATTTTTCTACTATTTCTAATAATTTTTCCGGTGTTGGCTGTACATTAATAGGCCTAAACTCTTTAGGTATTTTTTAAATCTTCTGTTGGTATACTGTCGACAAGTTCCAAACTGTTGGAAAAAAACCCTTTTCTAGAGACACATTTATGACATCAACAACTATAACCTCAAATGCAATTTTTATTATTTCAATAGTAATTCCATCACTGTCGCATGTATCTGTCTTTATACAGCTTATAACATTCGTGAACCCCTGTAGATATTTTTTTTAAATTCGTAAAATAGTAATCTTGTTTCAGTCTTACTAAACATAACATCCAGTAGGTAAGTCATGTAAAGAAACAATATTGTTTATGATATCATCAAGACTGCTATTTTAGTATCGGATGATATACCTAACTGTGTTTTCAAATAGAGGCTTTTAGTATTATAGTAGTTTACTATAATACTAGGTAGTTTACTTACCCTTTACCAATTCCTTTCCACAGGCTTTCCCATCATTATTTATTAGTAATAAAAAATGAGAGTAAAATAAAAAAAATAATAAATTTAAACAATATATCCAATCTACATTAAGATTAATATTTTAATACTGACAATTTCACACATTGACCACAGCCTGTGAATTCCGAGTTCTAATTCACGGTGTGTGGATATTATAATTTTTCTCAATTTTGAAGCATTTTTTTTATTTCAGGTATTTTGTTAGTACCCTGCTTCAATTTCAAATCTACAGATCCTTGTGTATAGCTTCGGGACAATATGTAGCCTCGGACCCAACTCGACCTTTACACAAATGTAATATTTACAGAAGTACGGAAGCTGGTAGGATTTTAACGTAAGTATTATTGGTCCTACTTCACCATAATAATCGTGATTTATATATAATGGTTTTATGTCGCTTACACCCTAATATTTCACAAGCAATTATTTAATATTTTACGTCAAGAATAGAACTGTGAATAGCAGAATCGATGCTGATTAAAGAGCATTACAGAGAATTGACCCCAAACAGTATTCACGCGGGTTAGTACATATGAGTAATCAAATAAGACTTCGTTAGAGAATAAAAATAAATCTTGCAATGCCATAACAATAAATTTAGGTTAGGTATATAGGTACGTTAAAAATTATCATCGATTTAATATTTAAACTGATTTCTTCAAAAAATATGTTAAAACAGTTCATTCAACGCAATACCTAAATTTATTTTGTTATTGATAGCAGTCTATAGATATGCAATAAGTCGGGTCCTCCTTTGATCTACCGTAAAATGTCAGCATTTTTTGAATCGGTCGTAATTTACCTTCATACGCCCTAAGCTGCCGTGTACAATGGCACTTTAATGGTTTTACTAACTAGTTCTCGCTCAAACACCACAAAAATATCTGTCAAAGAATATTTGTCGGTCAAACTCAGACAAGGAATTTGGTGTCAAACAGACAATGGGAAGCTGGTTCTTGCTGGCACTTACCTAACCTATTATGGGAAGAGAAAAATAAATATGTACCGCTCACAGGTGCAAAATCAACCACAACCACATTTTGGTTAGACCACATTTTGGTTAGAAAGGGCTAACTCAATGATAACACGTGCCACATTGATCCTGAAATTTAAAGACAGGCATTTTTTAAATAAATATTATTGATAGCAAAAACAAATTCTTGATGAAACCAAAATTATATTGATTAAACTAGTGTTGTTTGCTCAAGGTCGCTTGCACAGCAAAGCTTGACTTAAAAAGAATATGATGACTGTTAAAATACTCATTTTTCGTGAGTTTGCTATTAAATTCCTCCATCAGTTTAATTACCCTCTTAGCTACATCATTCACTACTTTAAGGGATTCAAAAACTTTTAGTCCTTTCATATAGTTTTCATTGGTAGAGGGATCATGGCTTAAAGAATCGGTGTATATATTAAATCGTGCAAACAGCTTCTTGGATTGACCTACTATAACAATTTCTGGAAAGTTTTTACTCAGAAATGTGCCCACTTCTTCATAGGGTATTATTTTTCTCCTCTGTATTTACCTGTTCTCTTCTTCATCTGGAGTTATTTCTTATAATAAAACTTTGGCCATCTATTTTCTATTCTATTCTATTTTCTATTTCTACTTTCACCACCAACTTCATTATCAAGACCAAGTAAAAAAAAAATTTCTGAAACTTTTTGAAAATGGGCTTATCAGAACCCGAATTTACCCTGTCTCTACACTGAATGTCTCTATCCAGTCTCTATTCTAAAAGTAGACAAGCACCATTCAGTGGACCAGAATTTGAAGCTGTTGTGTAAAAAACGAAAGTTTGGGTTTTATATTCTAGAGACCATTCCAATAATATATCGTAAAGAACTGAATATGTTTCGTACCCTGTTCCAGATGAGAGCTGAGAAACTCAAGCAACTGCTCGCTATTTTGCCATGTAGCTATTATAGGAAGACGATCAACGCTTTCTTTCCGCAGAAATCAGGCAATAATTTTGAGTCTCAATGTATGACGATATATTATAAGTCTGCATTTATAAGTCTCTTCCTCTTTTAATGCATAAAGGATTTATAGTAAAATAATTAACATTTAATGACAGAGCATCAACACAAGCTGTTAATATGGAAACAGATCTATATCGCTAATTCTCGATTTGTCCAATGCAGCCCTTAACCTTTTTTTGTTAATATTTATCATTTGGTTCGTTTTTTTTACAGATATTTGAGATGTTGAGGGCTTATCAATATCATCTGCTTCTGTTTCAGGAATATTGTCACGTGGAGTTTCTTCTTCCGAATCAAATTATGTAGAAACACATGGTTGTCTTTCCTCTGTAGAACATTGGTATTATTAAAAAATAACTTAAAATGAACTAGTAACTTACCCAAATATTGTTTTTGTTTTGTTGTCATTTCCTTTTGCAGTCTATCCTCTGATCTCTGTTCTTTTAAATAAACATTTTGGTCAGTTCCTAGTATACATCCAACTCCCTCCTTTTTCCTTTGAAATTTTAAATACTCCTTATATTCTTCTACTTTCATTAAATTCATAGCATTATCTTGAGCTATGTGAAGAAGATCATCCAACGTATCTTCAAATTATTTTTCTTTTTTTTTTTTCGTAATCCCTTGTTTTACTCTTCTCCAATGTTCTTAATACTTCATATAATTTCATTACCTTTCTTATACAATTAGGGCGATCTAGAGTTGGAATTCTAGCCTTCTTCCAAAAAATAAGGCACCTATCAATTACAAGAGATTACGTGGTGCATTTGTACAATACTCTTAAAATTTTACAGATGATGTTAATTAACATAATGTCCATTTTATCAGGGCCATCGTGAATATCGTTTAATATTAATCGTACATTCTTTTACATTGCAAAAATTGGCCTAATTCTTATAAGCTACAAAATGGTTTAAAGAAATTTGAAATTCATTTCCTACTTTGAGTTATGGCGAAAAAACTTGAAATTGCTGAATATTTCTAAACCATATTCCTATCTCCGTTAGTTGAAGAGATAGGGAAAAAAATGTTGAGACAAAAAATGTTGGCAAAATATAGACCTAATGGTGCTCTATTTATTTTTCTAATAATTTTTCTATTTATTTTAAGTTTATTAATATTATTAGCTATTAATATTGTTAATGAATAATTATTAATCAAAACAATACTAACATTTTTTCTAACCTTTTTCCTTTGAAATTTTAAATACTCCTTATATTCTTCTACTTTCATTAAATTCATAGCATTAGCTTGGGCTATGTGAAGAAGATCATCCAACGTATCTTCAAATTATTTTTCTTTTTTTTTTCGTAATCCCTTGTTTTGCTCCTCTCCAATGTTCTTAATACTTCATATAATTTCATTACCTTTCTTATACAATTAGGGCGATCTAGAGTTGGAATTCTAGCCTTCTTCCAAAAAATAAGGCACCTATCAATTACAAGAGATTACGTGGTGCATTTGTACAATACTCTTAAAATTTTACAGATGATGTTAATTAACATAGTGTCCATTTTATCAGGGCCATCGTGAATATCGTTTAATATTAATCGTACATTCTTTTACATTGCAAAAATTGGCCTAATTCTTATAAGCTACAAAATGGTTTAAAGAAATTTGAAATTCATTTCCTACTTTGAGTTATGGCGAAAAAACTTGAAATTGCTGAATATTTCTAAACCATATTCCTATCTCCGTTAGTTGAAGAGATAGAGAAAAAAATGTTCAGACAAAAAATGTTGGCAAAATATAGACCTAATGGTGCTCTATTTATTTTTCTAATAATTTTTCTATTTATTTTAAGTTTATTAATATTATTAGCTATTAATATTGTTAATAAATAATTATTAATCAAAACAATACTAACATTGCTGATTTATTAATACTTTTTCAGTAAAGTTATTTCTGGTATTTATTTCATTATATCTACTGGTTGCACTATTCCGGTAGGGTCAAGAATTCAATGTATGAACATCATGACCCGGTAAAAGTAAAAGACACAGCTATGAATGAAAGCTGCATTGTAGTAACTATAAGATTATTCTATAAGTATATTCAATTTATGAAAAGAATAATTGTTCCTCCCATTAATTACATCTACAGATTACAGATACAGACATGGATATAAAAATAAACTAACACTAAATAAAACCCGTAATAAAATCCCTAAAGTATCTCAAAATCTAAAGAAAAGTAAATATCTAAAGTAAAAATATGTATAGTAATACACACATTACCAATAACATACACGACATAAAATAGAATAGCTTGTTAAAAATTTGAAATAGAGCAGTGAAACAATTGTAATATTACCAATAATACCAATGTTGGCAATTTAAATGATTTCATGAGTCGCGACGTGCACACATTGAATTATGGCCTCTACAATATTTAAAATATTCGGAAAAGGTTGTCTATGAAAAAAAATACCTTACCTACCTTATACTAACAATGATTACTATAACATGTTCGTTAGCAATTATTGTCAATGCAATTTTAAGTAAGAGTAGTACGAACAGAATATAAAAACAGATTTCAGCACGCTCCACAGCCGAATAGAACTATTAGAATAGAAATATTATTACTGACAATGTAAATAAGTTAAATCCAGTTACTAATTATGTGAGAAACCAAAATATACAGAATTTGGAAACATCGTTAAGACAAATTCAAGTTACCTGTCATGTAAAGAGAAATAGTGTGAGGAACATTTTTAACAACAGTGGTTACCGAAGTTATAGAGACAGACAAGTGCACCATTTAGAAGAAGAGGACAGTAAACGTATGGTTAAGTATTCTAAGCACCAAAATAATAGGTCCCTATTTTTATGATCCTCAACTTTCTGAGCAACGAATTTGAAGAATTTTTAGATGGCCTGCCTTTGAAAGGTCGAGGAAATTTTGAGTATTTTCAACAAGATGGGGCTCCTCACAATGCCCGAATTTGTCTGGATTATTTAAATGAAACCTGCCTCAACACTGGGTCGGTACCAAATAATTTATTCGGTGGACCCCTCGTCCAGATATAACCGCAATGGATTTCTTCTTATGGGGATATATTGAAGATAATGTATATTCTACAACACCGCAAAACATAGATCTAATGGCTCGAATTTACAAGCACGCGATTCGATTAGTAATGTTTTGAATGCAGTGCCCCGCCGTGCTCGGATGTGCATAATAAATTGTGCTGGACATTTTGAACACTTGTGAACTAGTTGTGTGTTGAATTCATTTTTAATTGTTATTTTGTTATTGTTTTGTCTGTACTGAAATTGCTTCATTGTTTTCACTTGTAATTGTGTTAACGTTTTATTGGAGTAAAAACTGCAGTAGGTAACTCTTTAGATGTTTTAGTTCACCTTAGGGGTAAAGAGCGATGGTACCGCTCGGCCCCCTCTTATATAGAGGTCACATCTCTAGCCAAGGATATTGGCGCGGGTTCACTTATTTTATCATATTTTTCCATGACAAGTAAGATAAAAAAGAAAATATTTTTTTATTAAAAAATGTTGCTATAATTATTTGTTTCGTTCTAATTAATAAATATGGCATATGATATAAGTACCGCTAAAAAGGAGAACAAATCTGCACTTGCTGATACCATTTTCCACTTGACCCGTTAAAAATTTTTAACAGGTCAAGAGGAAATCCCAAAATCCAGCAATTCTGGAAAAAATATAAATAGGGCCCCATTAAATGTCTGCCTCTAATTTGCCAATAATTTTTATCTGAGTATTTTTTCTGTATCTCTTCAACTAACGAAGATTTAGAAATATTCAGCAAGTTCAAGTCTTTCCGCAACAACTTTTAAAGTAGGACATGAGTTTCAAATTTCTATAAACCATTTTTTGTAGTTTTTAAGAATTAGCGCATTTCTTGTAAAAGTATTTTTTTGCACGATTAATAATAAAATAAAGTACATATTCACGATGGCGCTGATATGGACAGTATATATATATTTATATAATTGGTGTGAAGTTATCCACAGATTTCCAGCCACAGATCTGACGTGAAGTCAAATAAGGAATCTGTGGATGACAACGTCTGTGTCATAGTAAGTGGCGCAAATCTGTGGCTGGGGTCTTCAAACAACTCTATATGACGAAGAAAAGCAAAAGTAGTGTAGGAAGATTAATATCAAACACACAAAATCTGTGGCTGAGCTACTTATAAATAATGAGTAATGAGAATGAGAATAATTTTTTGGAAATATTAAGAATGGCTGTCCCTAGATAAATAATATATCATAATATCAATATCTCATTATTGATAGAATTCGTTTAATCAGATACCAAATATTTAGGTTGAAATGATTTGCTTCCAAATGTTCCACACAATCGTCAGGTCTTCATTAACCTCAATATATAAAATAAATCTAGTTAATATATTAAATATAAATCTAACCCATAGTGTAAGTAATTAATTATAGAATACATAAGTCAATACCGATCTGGTTGAATATACTTTCAATAATTTTATATATAAAAAAATAACCTAGAAAGTACAGCAAGACACACTTGTCAATAACATAAGAAAATATAATTACATATTACCCAATCTATAATATATAAGCTGTCGACTTTATTAGGTCGTCTTTATAAACTACCATAAGTAACATAGCATAGAAATTATGAGGTCGTCATATTATAATCCCATTTTATATGAAATTCCATGTAAACAATGTAATTAACTCTACATTGGTCAAACAATATTATAATCCCATTATATATGAAATTCCATGTAAACATTGGTCAAACAATGCAACTTTCCGAAGAATGTTTAAGCAGGTAAAAGCTTCTATCTCGGAAACGATGCGTCCTAATGATAAAGACATTCTATACAAAATTAAAGTTGACAAAATATAATACCACAAGATTTATCCTAAGGAAGTTATGAGGAAATCGTGAATATTTAATACCATTACTTTTCGTTCTATAGTACTATAATCATTGACTGAAGCACAGGATAATAATGTATCCCACAGTTTAACGCACAATGTAATTTACATAACAAGTGATCCTGCAGTGACGAGTGGTAGTTTGTTGTTTTCTAAATTGAAATTAAATCTAATTTATACACCTAGTAATAAATACTTATTATATAACGTGGTGCCTATGTCCGGCTGGGGTCACAATGGATTTAAATTAATAATAAGGTATAAGTAGAAAGGTGTTACTCACTTTTAACGATTACTTGTGATATAAAAGGAGTAAGCACAAATATATCTCCAAGTGTAAATTAATATTAATACAAATTTCAGCACGACTTATTTCTGCAGTTCATATTACAATATAGAATATTATTTTAGTGCACAAGCTATGAAATTTGCGATTTATATAACGCCAAGCCTTCCATTACCTAAGAGTCTAATTTTTAACTACTTTATAAAGATCTTGAAAACAATATTTTCAAGTTAATCACGATGGCTATGTGTACAATAAAGTCGGATGGCTATGTGTATAATAAAGTCGGATCCTGCCAACAGATCATTCAAAATTTATCTTAACCAGGTTTTGTTAACTTTCAAATAAAAAATGTAGGCAGTAATAAAACTAACAAATTTTGATCACTTTCATCAAGCATATGGGAAGATAGAGATGATCAGAGGACTCAAGGCTAACGTTTCGTGCAGAATGTGTCGACCCTCAAATATTGATCAATCCAGTGGTAGATGCAGCGATACCCGGACCCAGTCACATTGAAAACTGAATGCATGCATACCCACAATGTTAATAATGGAGTATATAATATTTTTTAAATAAATTTTCCTCGAAATATAGATTATTGGCATGAAGTTTTTATCATACCAGCGCACTGCCCGAGTTTAGAGTGATTGATCGATCCAAGTAACATTCATTCTCTTGCTATTTTCGGGGAAACTATTTTACTTACAACAAAATAAATGTATACTACGTTTTTATGGGTCATTTAATGCTCTTTAATTCTTGTAAGAAAAATGTTTTTGATAAAGTTGATGTTTGTCAAAAACTATAAAACTATTTTTTTAGGATGCTGGCCCACCTTTTATATATTAAATAGTTAACCCAAATAAACATCCTCACCGAATTTCAAAACCTACATAATTAAATAAGATGTGAATCCATAAAATGCTTAAACCTTCATTTTTTATTTTTTTCACAAAGGGGTAGTTTTTACCCCTTAAAAACAAATAGCGCAAGTCGGGCATATGTCACTTTTGAAGTTAAGGGTGAGATCAGCTTAATTAAAAGTTTTCATGAAAGTCGATGGAGGTTCAAAGAATTCGGAGGTATTTTATCTTTAACGACTGGACTATAACTGCAACATCTACTTTTAGGCTTATCTTTATTGCACTATTTATGATATTTGTTAAATTGAATCTGTTTGGCGTGAAGTAGTTCGCTTGACCAGATATTATAGAAATAAATACTAAATACATTCCAAAGTAGTATATTCTTTAAAATTATATGTGTATACGTCATAAACTTATTACATATTGTACTTTTACATATTGACATCAGGTATATCATTAAATTGATACTGTTTGGAAATAAAATATTTTTAAAACTTAATAATTTCCTACTCAATAAATATTTTATCATAATTGCATTATAATATTCAGATACGGTCCAATGATTAATAAGTTAATTTTACATACTCATATGTGTACTTGAATAGTATTGCATTTAATTAGGTTAAGAAATAGGAAACTATCTGATAGAATGGTGCAATACAGGAATTCGGTAATGGGAGTCCTTGTTGTATTTATTTCATTTTGTTAGTAACGAATAGTAGTTGATGCAACAAATTATTAACTAGTTGTAATAATAATTGCAAAACAAAACGAGGCCTTTTAGTTGGAGTTGGGAAAAATAATTATAACCTGTTAATGGCAGTCGTCACCTATTGTTTAAAGTTTAATGAGATACTAATTATTTTTTTAATAATTGTTTGACCAAATGAAATTTCTAAATAAAATAGTATGTTTTACATCTATGCATAAAATGCGAAACATATTTATTACACTAAACAGATATTCCAATAGTTCACACAATAGTCAAATTAGCAACAATTATTAATGTTATTTTTGTAATCAATTATTAATACTGAAATTCATAAGTGCTTCACAATAAATTGTTCATTGTGTGCTCGTGATATTTTGGGGGGTGTCGATATGTAATCCGGGTTAGTCACTTGTCATGCATAATTCGCATAATTAACTTTTTTTTATATATTTTTTTATATGTTTGATTACACATCTAAGTTGTCGGGTTGTAAGACGTTGGGAACAGCCAATAATCTTGAAATAATGGGGGATTCTTTTATAAAATAACTTTTAATTCCCCCAGCAGAAAATGAAGATGATTATGGACTTGTTTGGTAAGTGAAAAAATTGAAAATTTGACATTCTATAAAAATTTTAAAGTATTTATACCGTCCAGTGAACTTGCTGTCGTTGACTAGACGCCATTTATTTGTTAATAAGCTATGTGGTGAGAGCCATTCCTAGCGTGAAACCAGCACGTTACCCGCACGCGGAGGGCCAAAATTAGGGGCCAACCCTTATTTTAAAATTTTACGCGCGCAGCCGTTATATTTTACATGGATACATTATTTTACAAAATAAATATGATAAGCAAAATGCTAGAAAATGCTACACTTAATATTGCAGAGAGGAATAGGAGCCTTTTTTATTACGAAAGTCATTATGAGCCTGTTATTTAAGCAAAACAACAATTCGAAATAGCATTTTACCTATCAATCTTAGACCTATTATGTCATCATAGATATATGTCATCGATCGATGAACGATTCAGCCTATTAAAAGAATTCTAATCTTTGTTTAATTTAAATTAAACAAAGATTCAAAATGCTATTTTGAATTGTGAAGACATAATATGTCTAAGATTGGTAGGTAAAATGCTATTTTGAATTGTTGTTTTGCTTCAATAACAGGCTCATCATGACTTTCGTAATAAAAAAGGCTCTTTTTCCTCTTTCTGGCAAATGACAAAGCTCATGATCAGGCTCTTTCAACTTGCAAATGACAAAGAATCATGATATTCTGCATAATTTGGATCCACTCCAATTATAAGATGAAATCACTTCATTTAGAGGTGTAGTTTCCTTCCAAATGTTATGTACTGATATGCTGTCACATAATAAAAAACGACTTAATTTAATTTCAACCTCACCTTACGATGGGGTATTTTCCCTCTTTTTTTAAAAAACGCCAACAGAAAATAAATGGAAAAAGAAAAGAATTTTTTTAAATAAAATTACATGACGTCAGTAACAGTCAGTAAGAGAGCATTAAGGAAGAGCAATATAAATGTGGATTTTTAAACAAAAATGGTTCCTTAATATTAATATTTAGTACCAAAAAATTGTTATTTAACAAATGCATTTTTAAGCAGTAAATTTTGTTTTTAATTATCGATTTTTTTCTTAAAAATCATTATATTTATTGATAAAAATCAAAAAATTGTCTTATAAACAAAGCATTTGTTAATAACAATTATTTAAACAATACGAGTAAATAATTATAAAAAATCATTTTTATGTAGTTATAAGAAAACGATATGATCGGACTATTTTTTTTTAAAATATCATTGCTTTATTACGTTTTCCATTTGTTAATAATAAAATGGTAAATCAAAATTGTTTTATGTTTCCAATGGGGATCTTTTCTAAAGCCTTTCACGATTATCTTCAAGATGTGAAAAAAATCTAAGGTTTTTAGAGACAATTATCAGGGTTTTATGTTAATTTAAAACAAGAAAATAAGTTAATTAACAAAAGCAAAGGTAAAAAAAATATACGCGAATTTTTGTCCACTGGATTATCGTTTATTCAAGTGTACAAAAGGTATGTTAATTTTTTTATGTTCATATTTTAATGGGTTTAAATAATTTTCGTTGTTAAAGTGTCCTAATTGGTCAGCGCGCGCGGAAGTCACATCTCCCATTTTTAGCCGTATTTCCACCTCTAAATTCAAATTATAAAAATTGGTGGTTGAGTTCCGGGAAGTGGGACTTTTTTAAAGAACTTTCCTGCTCTTTGAGGATCTTTTTTTCGATTTCTGATATCTGCAATCGTTTTTTAGATATTTGCAAAAAACGGAACTCCCTTTTTTCTTTTACTAAATTTTTTATAACTTTTGTATTTTTTTACCGGCACAATTTTTTAAAACGTTTCTAGATGTAATTCCGATTCCAATGATCCCTATATCATAATTTTCGGTACAGGCTAAGAGAAATTCACCAAAATGGTACTTGTTGACTAGACTATACACCCGATCAGTTGCTCATTGTTTATCATATTTATTACATAGCACCAGAACAAGAACGTGGAAAAATGATCTACACATTTTCCGTAAATTAGGTGCACTAAACAGTATTATTTCGAGTTATATTTATATACCTAGCTGACCTACTTAACATAAAGTTACTGTATCATTATGCTAAATTACCACAAAGCTATATCGAAGTTTGGCAAGCACCTGCAATTATTTTGTTTTATAATACTAAACATATAATTATTTAGTTATGCAGTACTAACGATTTGTGAAGAAACTAATCGGGCCACACGTTTTAATATTGAACCGGCTGTATATCGACTTCTATTTGACGATGTAGATAAATGGGTCAGTACTCAGTGACAGTTTAGTTTATAGTATATTGTTAATTGTTATGTTATGCCTTGTCCCTTTCGATTCAAATAAGATGAGTTATGATAAAGAAATATAAATATAAAGTACTGCAATATAGAAATTAAAGAGCGTAATAAAAGCTCATTGACAATGCAAATGCTTATAAGTAAGTAATATCTATAAATTGCAGGTAATATACTCAACGGTTATAAGTAAGTTATGAAGTTCACTACCCGTACTATTGAAATTTATATCCGCTTGAGTTGAATCCTTATGATATATACTTATATAATGCGTTTCAAACTACGGGTCGAGCTATCTCATTACCGGTGGGCATCAACTTGCTGTGACGAATAGCTTGGGGTTTTTTACGTAATGTAAGATTATTATTTTGAAATTATATTTAATAATTAATTTTTATGGAAACGTGGGGCGCATAAAAACCGTATTTCAAATGCGCCCCATGTTTTTATTTCTTACCAAACGTCAGAATCTCAGGAAGGTCCAGGTTTGTGTCTTAATTATTTTGTAGTTTTTAGGAAAATGATTTAAAATAAAACCGTTTAAGTTAAAAGTTTTTTTACCTATTTTTTTTATTATATATAGTTACTTTGATAATGTAACTAAGTACTCAAGAGAAAAATAAAATTTAAAAAAAATTAATTTTTCTTAATACTATAAGTGATAGTCAGCTATATCCATAAAATTGTATTGCAGTTTGCAAAAATAATATCTTAGCAATAGTTTATTTTCAACAATATAACAGCAGGAAATAAATGGACACTACACTAAAAATGTATTTCAATATAAAAATCATCAAAAATAAATATATTTCAGTTTCATTCAGCGAAAGTTAAATGTGTCTTGAAAATATACTAATCTTCCATCTCCTGTAAAATTCATAAAGACGGATATAGAACAACATAATCCCTAAACATTTTAAAGTAGATATTCTGCCAGCTAAACTGAGCCAATATACAATATCTAAATAAAAAAAAATACCAATAGTTTTCCGTGGAAGATTTTGCTTTCTTTCCGAAAAGTGAAATATCTCGGAAACTACTTGTATCTTAGGATCCAAAAAATCATGCTTATTCAGTGCAAAGAAAGGTATACTTTCACAAAATTACATGTTAATATAATTATTTTTAGGAGAAAAAAAATCGGTTTTCCGCAATTTTCTCGGAAAATTTGAGAATTTGATAAAAAATGCCTTTCATAAATCTTTTAATTTTTTTTAATATTAAAAAATCTTAGTATTGTGTAAGACGCTTTCCGCGGGGTGGTTACGTTTCGCCGAAAATCGCAAAAAATACACTTTCTCCTAAACAGCACCCCCATTTCATAATTTCCCTTCATCTCATGTTTAGTTTTTGTTTTCTCTGTTAAATACAACCATAACTAAATTATCCGGCTGGTCCTTGCCTGTTAATTTTTTTTCCAAAAAGCACCAACATGTATGCATAGCTATGGATTTCCCCACTGTCTACTTCCCAGCTTCTACTTCTAATTTTTACTTTTAAAGTTCAAGTAAGTATGTACATTTATTATCAATTTTGAAATTATAAATTTAATTAACATTATATAAAATAAAATATATATATATATATATATAAAGTTACAAACGGCTTTAAAGCCTTTTGTATACCTGCCGGTTATTGTCTTCAATAGTTCTTGTGAAGCAGCTTTGTTTTTGGTAGTTTTAGAAAACAAACCGATTTCTTTGAAAAAATAATCCTGGAGGTATTAGAAATGATGCGATACAATGCTGATACAATTCCCATGCCTACAACTCCGAGCATATTAATACTACGTACAAATATATCTCCACCATTTTCATAGAGGAATTTACTTATCTTTAATTTAGATATCTGCAAAAAATAATTTTTTGAGCGATGTTGCCCAAAAGTTGGTGCTGCCCAAAAGTCGGGAGCGAGAGATGGGCAATCCTTAGTACGTATAAAAGAGGCTTATAAACTCTAAACTGTATCCAACAGTAAATTCGTATGAATCGGTATTTACGTATCCTGAACTCCCTGACACCTGGTCTATTACCGTTTTTTGAGAGATGGATGCCAGCTCATTTTATATGTATTTTAATAAATGCAAGTACCTTTAACGATAATTCCACTGTCAGAATGTAATAAAAAAAACAGAAAAAGTGCACCGTTTACGCTTATTCATTGATATTCATATATTGACTTTCTCACGAAGGCAACATTAGGACTGAAGAAAAATATCTTTGGTGGAGTTTCCAGAGACACCTGTAATTTGAAATTTTTCACCTACTGTAATGCCTAAATTCATATAGTATTACCAAAGTTTTAGAATTGTATATAATATGTAGGTAGTATGAATTTGTATGAAATTAAAAATAATAATTTTGGATGGCACAACAAAGAGCGAAAATTGCAAATTTTAAATGAATTTTAAATTTAACTTACTTACGTATTAAATCCAATTCTATAGCCCAGAACTAGTAAATTCCAAAATCTTACTCTAAATTAACTAAAATAATTCTTCTAGTAAATAACCGCAATTTTTGTAAAATTTCATTTTATTTTCTTCTCTATATTTTTTCTTTTTTGTTTCCTTTTTGTTTTCTTTTTCTTAAAATATTTGAATCGTTGGGTAAATTGTATAGCTTATTCACTATTGATGAATAACAAAGATAATAATGTAGGTATATAGGAGAACTAACAGTAACATACATCAATCAAAAAAAAAAACAACATATACCCACCTACTTACAACAGTAGTATGTTTGTTAAACCTTCAATGTCTATAATCGGTATTCCATTCATCAATCTTTAAATATGGTGTCATATACCTAGGTATCGTCAGTAATGCTCAATATATGAATTAACATATTATATTGGCGGTGAGTCATTGTTTACGAAGAAAATCCATCAAATAGCTAACAAAGTTATATACAACATAACCTTGTAGTCGCCATGTGTACTAGTGCACTAAATAAATTATATTGTATTAACCGCGCACGACTCGACATCACGAACTTTCACATCAAGATTAACGTTGTTCCTTCTGAGGGCGCTATTTGCTTGAGTAAGATTTTGCAAGAATGGTGAAACACTTCCGTTCGAGTTAATATCTTCCGGCTGACAACAATCAGGTATCACCCGCTGTGTAAATTAATTCATTTTACCAAAAAGAATCTAGGTATATATCTTCTTAAAGAGAGTGAATTTAGATGTACAAGGTACAAGGTGTTTCTTTATTATCGCCATAGATTAAGTGGATCTATGTTATTGCCAAACAATTTAAGGAGCAATTCGTTGCCAAAAATAAACGATCTTCTATCGGAGTTACGAACCTCTATAATAGGGGTAAGTTCAAATGCTGCCCCAAAAAAACCTCGCTAACACCAATCGCACCAAGATATGCGAAAAATATTGGGTTTTTGAATTACTTGAAATTTTTGAGTTATATATGCTTGAAAAAGTTGAAAATAATTTTTCATTTGTATATCGATTATTATCAATATTTTACTAAGGTCATATTTGGCAAATCGTTATTTTGCGACGTCAGGATTTTACGGTTGCGCTGTGGATAATTCCTTATGAAACACACTGTATAGTGAAGGATACTAGTTATTTTCATTTTGCATTTAATTTTTAAATCAAGAGCGTCATTCTTTCAACACCATTTATTGCATTGTACGTCAGTGCACATTTGAAATATCTTCTAATCGAATGCATATTAATATGACGCATAATGCTTGATAAAGAAATCCCTACGCAATATAAATCAACATTATCTTGGGTCCAGACTGTTCAGAGGATGCAACCTTTCCTGTCATTTAGGCATGATTTAATGTAGAATTAAAGATTTAGGTCAAAATTTACAGGTCTTTCGTATCCAAGATAAATTACCTACATCTTAAATTACAAGGTCGATTGCACATTGTCGATATTCTGTTTGTCTCGCTTGGGTCTACCTACGTTGTATTATTCATTTTAATACTTCACTAGCCATACGAACTCTGAGATGTTTGCGATGTTTTAACCATGCCCTATTAGCATGTAATTCACCTGGTTCAAATAATTGTTATTATTAACAAAACTACCTTAATATTTTCAATGTCAATGCCAATGAGGAAACGGTAATGTGGCTGGTTTTCATTATATAAATAGTATTGCAGATAGGTATCTTGGTAAATATTTCGCCTTCGCGTTATTTATTTGTTCTTCGAATTTGCTTCAAATAGTATGATTGATTCAAGAAAGATATGGTACCATATGAACAAAAGTGTAATGAAATTCTCTCGGCTCTCGATAGAGGTAATACTACATTACACAATTTTAAATTATTCTCTTACACTTTTCTCAAGAGTTTGTTACTCTACTGCGGTTTTGACGCGAAATCAGTCAAATTCTGTAAGTCATATCTATGCTGTCTCAAGCAGGTGGTTAGTTTGAAGGAGAACATCTCTTATGTCCTACCTATTTCGTACCCCAAGGTTCAGTTCTAAGACCAATGTTATTCCTAATTTATACAGCGGAAATTTTTACCTGTGTACATCTAAAATTCTAAATACTAAAATTCAGTTATATGCAGACGATATACAGTTATCAAACTCGTTTCATTCTGGTGACCTTACTTTAGCTTGTAATATAAATTCTGATTTATAACTTCTCAATTATTCGAAGAATAACCATTTAAATCTTAATCCTGATAAATAAGTCCCCATATTATGTTATTTGAGTTGAAATAATCTAACTCTTCTACAAGAATTGTAAAAATGCTACTCTCAGTGCCATCTTGATTAATGAAAGGAAGATGAATTAAACCTTAAACAAACCTTAGATTACCACTCACTCTTGTTACTAAAGATAGAAACCTTGGTTTATCTTTTGAAGATAGGTAATATGCGTTTCGAAGAAGATGTCTCCATACTACTAAAAAAATGTTACGTAGCTTTAAAATTATTATATAGATAATAATATCTCCATGTTAAATTTCAAAAATAGAAAATAATTTTGTGTATCTTTACCACCGTTTAAAACCGATTATCAAAATTTAAAAATAGTATGCATTTTCACTTTCAGAAAATTAAAAAAAGTTTCTCTAAATATTCATAAACAACTATTTTATTAATCATTTTCACTATTTTTGTTATTTAACAACAACATTTCAAGGAGATAACGAAGAAGCACAAAGTTTGGTATAATATTATTAAAAGTTTATATAAAATTATATTAGGTAATAACCTGCTGTTTTATTAATAATTTGTTCTTTAATATATTATTAAAAGCAGTTCAAAATGAATGAAATTATTGAAGAAATAAAAAAAATATAGTTTTCTTTTGTCACCCGGTATAACAAATAATACTGTGTAAACTAAATTCACATTTTCTATAGACTGTTAGCAATATAATTTTTTAACCATATGGAAAGCACTATCTAATAAGACTAGAAGAACCCTAGTCGAAAATTACCCTTGCCATCTCAAACGAAAAAATTATTAAAAAAATAAGTTGAAAAAAGGCAAAAAACCAATTCAGATATAATAAAATTTAAATTAACACAGACGACGACGACGACGACTGAGTTTCCACGAATACAAAACACTTATACCTCGCTCGACTCAGTCGTCGTCATTGCTATCGTCACACCAAAGGTTCCAGCCCTCTCCAGTACAAGATTTAAATTAGATTACAAAAAACTAAAAAATAAATGAATAGAAAAAAATTAGATACAGTGAGATTTAAATCCGTATAGTGCTTTCGTTTAATATGTAAACTAATGGAATGCCGTGCTCAGTGGCGCGCGCCACTGAACACCATATTTTAAATTGTTATTGGCTAAATTCAGCACTAAGTTGTACACGCAGCATGCAAATTTGTTTCAATATATTTTAAATACATTCAAAACTAAATAATTTCTTGCCTTAAGGTTTTGCACATATATGAATATGACATAATGATACGTCTTTTGAAGTCACTTCACCTTGGCTGCGCATGATGATACGCCACTGAGCAGTAAAGTCAGTAAATCGCTTGTTATGTCTTCTAAGTGGGCGAGACGGGAAATGGGATTTATATGAGTTGAAGAGGGATAGCGACCGATTTGTTAAGCCGTTTAGAAGATTAGACTGAAATTGTGGCGTTATACAATTTTGCACTAAATATCCTTTCTTCGTTTTCTTTGTAAAATGCCGCAAAATTTTTGGCTCTAGTTTGTATATTAAACGAAAACACTATAGTTAGTATTTGTATATAGTATAGTTAGTAGTAGTATGCAGAACATTGGGTAAAGATAAGATATGTATATCACTTGCTTCTCAGTCAAAGTAAAGTAGGAATTCACTGCGATAAGAGCATTACTGGCTCTAGTTAATTGATTGAAGCTCTAGTCAATAATCATATGACAAAAAACAATATGGGAATTATTTACCTGTAAAAATTAATTAAGAATGTTTTCATGCATTTCTTTTAAAATTGACCAGGGAGATATTAAAACATAATTATTTTCCTGAAATTCAAAATACATTCCAAAAAAGTTATCAGCTCTTGATTTCAAATGAAAACCGTTTCATTTCTTCTTAAGTTAAATGCCAGTCATTTATTTATATGTACCTATATATAAAATAAACATACAAGATAGTTCACGATATTATATACTGTGTAAATGAAGACAATATTCTTCGCAGCATGTAGGTGCAATGGATATCATATGCATAAACAAACACATTCATTAGTTTCTATCGAGTATATCAATATAATTATGGACTATTTTTTTCAATGTTTTCGCAACTTGGTGTTAATTTATTGTGCCTACAGGAATAATTATTTAAAACGAGGCGTGTTATTTTGTTATGTTAAGCATTTTTAAAAACAAGACTCAATAGCCTTGTGTTTATTTCCTCGATTTTATAACGAAATAACATGATCTGGTGCAAAAACATATTAAGGAAAATTGCGGAATCAAAACCACCTGAACCAGAAAAATTTCTCCAGGTCGGTCGGTGTAATGGTCATCTGCTTTTCAAGTAATTAATACTCTCAGCCTACATGGCATTTAGTGTGTTGTAACATAAACTGAAAACCGTCAATTATAAGAAAGTTTTTTATTTGTCTTACTTTCTTATACGTAGGAAGTATAAGGTATACCTTCTTATGCGTAGGTATAAGGGTTTTAACAATGGTAGCTATTGTAATCATAAAAATTTTGAAATTTAAGTCTTAGTAACACGTTACTACGATTTTTAAAATATTTTGTTTGATTGCATGGGCGTGTGTTTCTACGTATTTATGTATGTGTGCATCTTATGATATGTATGTATGGTCTTTATCAAGGTCACTATATTATTGTAGTTTAATAATTGTTCGCTAACATAGGTATGTAAATACATTATCTACTTCAACTATCAATAATGATTTATGATAGCATATTTGGTAAATAACTATAAAATTGTAGCTATAAATGAGATTAACCTGAGGTTTAACGTAGATTTTTTTAAATGCGGATTGTGTAACATTTTTCTGGTGGGGGTGGAACAGAATTTGGAAATACCTGAAATGTTGTTTTTCTTTTAATTGACTTTTCTGAGGCCAGGGAAATTTCTTTTAACTAAATCATTTACAAAATTTATTTATAATTTATTTGCAAAAGAAATAAATACATATAAATAAAATAAATTTCATTTCCCTTGCAAGTGAGCTTCCCATGCTCAGCTAAATAAATTTTTTCAAAGAAAAAAATATGCGGTTGCAACCCCCTCTACCACCCGGAGGGGGTTGATAGTGACTACTAAAGTTCGCCACACGAGAGTTCCACTACGGAAAATATGCGGGATAAAAAGTATACCTTATTAGTTAATTGTTAGTGTGCTAACAGAATTAATATATTTTTAAATGATTAACAGCGAGAATTTTTGACTTGTGTTTGCTGTTCCCTGGTGAAGGACTCGTGTATCATGTGTAGTTCTTATATTTATAACAAGGGTCACATTAGATTCACTCTGCTAGTAACTATAAACGTCATTGAATTTGAAAAAAACTAAGAAGCTTAAGTATTAAATATGTTAATGTATGAAGAAATGAAACTCGATTTCTGCTTTATTTTTGCAGGTGCTTCATTCTTTAATGAATCTTCACACTAAATTAAAATACCCTGACTATGTATGACCACTTGGCACACCTTTAAGTTTCATTACACCAGATTGGTTGTCAATTTGTTCAAGGTTCTCTTTGTGTATTCTTATTGATTTTGCTATACTCTAGTAAAATATCCTGTTGCCTTGTCCTTATAGAAAGTAAATTAATAGTGTCAGTCATGATATACATATTTTAAGTTTTTTGTCTAAAATTAATTTACCGAGAGATTGACCTGCCTATTTTAGACCTATTAAAACGTAACTATTCATTTTTTACACCTTATTACTATTTCAAGGATCATTATTTAATTAGATTATTAGATGCAAGATAAAACAAGCATTACCAGACAACAAAAATCCGCCTAAATAATGATTATATGAATTGTAAGGTAAAAAACTAGGTTATTTTTTTCTATAACTGGAAAGTGCATTTCTATGACAGGGCGTGTTGCACTCAGTCGTTATCAATGTTGAAGGATATTAGCAGGATTATCTTTAGTTCTTTATTAAATTCATAAGATTACTTACTTAATGCCTATTTTCATTAGTGATGATACCAAGTTATGTTAAAGAGTTGCTATTATAACACATGTCAAAATTCATAATTTATACTTATATCCTATGGAAATAATAAATTATAGTTAAAAAATAATAGTTATTTATGCAACAAGTGCAAAGATTAAGCGTTTATTGCACGCGACCTGAATTGGACAACACGTCGAGTGCAATAAATACTTTTTGTACGAGTTACATACAATATATTTTCTACGTTCATGCAAAATCCAAAAAATGTATTATTTAGGTGGCATTAGTAAATGCCACAAAAAAACAAAACACTGTAGGGAAATGACAGATGAGGGCACTAAAATTCTTATTGCACTAATGCAATAAAGAACCAGTTTTTGCACTAAATACAGTTCAATAAAGTTTAGTTTTTTGCATGAACGTAGAAAGTGCAATGAGTGCAAAAAATATATAAATGTTGACACGTCACAGCACAAAGTCTAGAGCAATAAACGTCGTCGAGAGCAATAAACATGTTTTGTAGTAGTTGCACAATATTTTTTCTACGTTCATGCACAAACCACAAATTGTTTAATTTAGGTGGCATTAATGTCATGACATTAGGTGACATGTCATGATCTTTATGTAAAAACACTGTAGTAGAATGACACATGAGTGCAATAAAATTTAAAATAAAAAACAATTTTGTATTGAATATAGTTCAATAAAATTTTGTTTTTTTCTTCTTGAACTTAGAAAAAATAAAAATTGATTTCAAACATTTTTACTGACACTGATTCCGAAAAATCTAAGTAAGACAGGCGTTAGTGCTTAAGATTGCCGAAATTGTATTGCACTCTATGAGACAATATGCAATAAACGACGTCAGTCGTTTATTACATCAACATACGTCCCGTGCGTATATTGATGCACACACGCCTTAAGTAACTCTTATATCACTTTCGGAACAAACCGAAAGAATATGTGTACTACTACTCCAGTTAAATATGTATTTTCCAATATAATTATGACTTAATAAATAGCAAACATTTCATTATTCATACAACTAACGAATCATTTCACACTGTGAGATTATATAAACATTTTTAATCGGAAAATTAATATTTCATTTGTATATAATTCTTTTACAAAATGATTACATGTTCCTGTATGAAATATTCCCATACTCAACTTACCCACGAATATTGCCAATGCGCTCTGTGAATTTCTTCTTGATAATAATGATGATACAAAAATGAGAACATATCCTGTGAATGTATGATAAAATGGTAGTATAGCCTTTTTGCATGAGAACGTATGCAGGTAAATTAAGAGGTTCCCAACTATTTCTGGAGCTCATAAATAATTAAATAAATTTCACGTGGGTCAAGAATGGGGCCGCGCATTGACAAACGAAAAAAGCGTTAAAATTGAGGTTGGGTGCTTTCCGACAAAAGACGGATACCAAAATGGAGCTCTTTGTGTCCAGTTTGGTCATAATGCAAGTCATTAGAAACCCGATCCTTTACTTTTTGTAATTTTTTAAATTGACATGTTTCAATAAAGTTACTTAATTTACAATACAATGTGATCGTGTTCACTACTACAAATTTTTGAAAAAAATTACTATTTTAATATTTTTCGATTACAGTCGAGATTAACAGAAGAAAAAAATAAAAACTCCTCTAGCTTGAGTAAAGAGTTCTACTGAAATTAAATTTGCATAGTAGTACTTTATTGCATACATCCATTTAATTAAAATTTTTAAATTATCTTCAAGTTATTATTCAAGCTATTTTGACCGGAATATTTTACTCAAAAATAGTAAATAGACTTTTTTCCGCTTTTTTTCCGCATATTTCAAATCTCTTTTTGTACATATATAAACCTATAACATACACTGCCATTTTGAAAGAAAATGATGACAAAATGACATTTTTTTTGTCCTTGAAATATTTCTTTTTAAATTCACCATAACCGAATTATATGAATAAAATCACGTTTATCTTGTGCAGATATAAATTTTGGTGATTTTTCGGCGCCCATTTTGAAAAATTGGAGGAGTTCTAAACAATTTTTTTACTTGTCTCGGGCGAAATCGATAAAATAACGTCCTTAATACCTGTGTCAATTGGTTCACTAGTATCGTCAAATTTTGTTTATTTTCCCGAATACCACTAAATACAGCAACTCTATTTATTACCATAATCCCGGCAGATTTATCCGAAACAGTTAACTTATGATAGTTTTATGGACTGGTGCAGTAAACTTGAGGTTAATAATTTGATCGAAGAGCTATTTTTTGCATTTTTTTCGGAAAAAAGCAAATCTTTCAATTGATGATTTGAAAGATTTGCTTTTTTCCGAAAAAAATGCAAAAAATTGTTCTTTTGGTATTACTTTTTTTACACTTGTACAATACTACGTGTTTTTCTACGTTATGCAAAAAACAAAACTTTATCGAACTATATTTAGTGTAAAAACTGGCTCTTTATTGCATTGCTATAATAAAATTTGTATTGCACTCATCTGTCATTCTACTACAGTGTTTTGAGATCATAACAAACATAAACATAAAATTTGACATTTACTAATGCCTCCTAAATAATAATTTTTTTGGATTTTACATGAACGTAGAAAAAATATTGTATGCAACTCGTACAAAAACTGCGAGGCCGTTAGGCAGAGTTGGACAAATCGTCGAGTGTAAGAAACACTTTCTTTTTGCACTCGTGCATTAAATAACTATTATTCCATATGTTTCAAATCTCGATTTGTGCACATTTAAGCCTATAACCTGACTCTCGACCTGACTGCCATTTAAGAATATTTTTGAAAGAAAATGATGCAGTATGACATTTTTTACCCTTAAATCAATGATTTCATTCAAACAAGGTCATATGCCTTTGAAATATTTTTTTTTTTTAATTAACCGTACCCCAATAATATGGAAAACCGTACCCCAATAATATGGAAAACCGTACCCCAATAATATGGAGTATAAACAGAAATAGAATCTGCCTATCATGTGCAGATATAAATTTTGGTGATTTTTCGGATGCGATTTTGAAAAATTGGCGAAATCTTGAGTCCTATATTAGGGAAAATGTTTAACTAGTCTCGAGCCAAATCGATTAAAATATCGTCAATGGGAAATGCTCTAAATAACAATGTATATGTCATAAGTTTTGAATATATGACTTATGGGATAAATTGATTTACCACTATCCTCATGTGTTTCTTTATTACAGGGTCGTTTTATAATTTAGCATTTCATAATAGTTTAAATCAGTAGTAAAACAACATTGAACTGGCACGACATTTTTTTTCTATTATGCCAATATTCACATACATGCTCTCGTTTAAATTTTTAATTTAATGGGCGATTTAATAGATTCATTAATCCTATTCATATTCAACAAACACTGCGAAATTAAGAGCTAATGTAAAACTTCCTCGTAAGTAAAAACAGCTATTTAGAACGTATATACTACATACCAATTACGCGATATATCTAATGATCAGCAAATAGTTTATGTTAATTGTGAGATACCACAGTTCTAATTCCCTTCACGTATGCTGCCTGTTTAAACAATCCTGCAGCGGTTCTTTTATTGATGTAGGTAGGTATACAGTTTTTATCTGTAACTACAAAAGAGAAAGTAATATGTGATACTTTATATTGAAGCCTGTTACAGTACCTATTATGTAAACTCTCTATTTTGGGAATCCTCTTGTGTTTCATTATTGATGTCGGAGTCGAGATGTAATTTATATAAAATTATGTAAATAGGGCAAACGCAAAGTAGTTATTGAATCACTTTTTCTTCGCTATTCTTGGTATTGTAAGAATGGGAACTATTGTTCTTCCAAAATTAAAATGCATTGAGATAAAATCCAGTTTAACATTTTTCATATTTTTTAGTACATTATTTTTTTTAAAAATAACAGAACAAAAATTAACTATTGAAATTAAAATGTTGAACATTGTATACGATAATCTTTGAAGAGTCGATTATTTAATATAAAAAACAAAGTAAGCAGCATTCATCGGATGTTTTTTTCTGGTAGCAGAATTGATTTTAACCATAAAGAGCAAAATGTGCGCAAGCGCCCATATTGAATATTTATTTTGGCCAAAAATCGTGATCAGCGGTCCCAAAATTCCCGTGGAACCAATTTTGCTGCTACCAAAAGTAAGATTACTAAAAAGATTAATATCAAAAGTTACGCCTAGGTCACGTAGTATGTGAGGTCTAGTAAGAATAACGTTGCTGATTCAATAATTATATTGTATAGGTTGGAATTTAAGAGAGTATGATAAGACACTTCTTTATGTTGAGTTGCAAATTATTATTATTACACCAGTGGTTCATCCTATCTAATGCTTATTGTAACTGACTGCAATCGTTGAAGTTATTAATCCTGCTATACAGTTTGACATCGTCAGCATATAAGAGACAGCTTACATCTAATTCACTTACATTATCATTTATAAATATATACAAAAATAAATGTTCAAGTACAGAGCCCTGGGGCACACCAGATGTAGATACAAATAGTTTTGATTGTTGCCCGCAATATTCGACATATCCGCTCCTGTTTATTAAGTAGGACATAGGAATTTGCAATAAGCATTTGGAAAATCCTAAATTACTAAATGATCAAGCCTATCAAAAGACTTTGTGAGATCCGTGTAAATCACGTCAACTTGGGAATTTGCATTTTTCGGTTTGATTTTTTTAAACTCAATTATTACATCTTGTTCAATGAATCTGTTAAGACAATAAATATCTGTGTTAGGATCAGAGATGAAAGAGCTAATCAATAGTAAAATAGATTTGCTGTGGAACTAAAAAATTGAAAATATTTCTGTAATGTTTTTATTTATTTAGGCATGCATTTATTTATTGTTTTTATTCTTATATGTTACATATGAGTATATAATATATCATTTATATTATATATGATATAGTACATATTATATATGTACTAGGTATATCACATAATTATATGATTAAATATATATTACTTTTATAATTTGAAAAATAATTTAGTAATCCAGAATAAACATATTTCTTCATTTTTATTTTTTCTATCCGTTATGGATGAACCGAACTATGACACTGATACATCATTGTATTTAGAAAAATATGCGAAATGCGAAATGAAATGAGAATACAATACAAAAATATTTCATTAAGGTTATAGAATATTTAGAATCATTTACTTCGACTTTTCAATTTTGAAATTCGGATAAGAAATGACGATTCTGTAACTGTATATGAATAATTGCGAGTATAGAATATACTCGAGAAAAATTCGACTTGTTTAACAATGCAAATCTGATTTGCTAAGTTATACAATTATATTTAATTTACGTAAGTGTATAATTCAACCGTTTTTTGTTCACAACTCTTGTAATATTGTTTCACAGCTACTTACAATGTTCTAAAATATGATCTCTTCGGAGTTTAAGTACCAAGATGGTTATATAAATAAAAATAAATTAATAGTAAAAAACTATTTTTGAAAACAGGCTTTTATTTATGTGCTCTAAAAAGAAGAAAATAAACTTTAAATTAAATTAAACCCATTAATTTATTACATTACCCAATTTATATGTTATAAAAACTTGTCGTGGGATTTACCTATTTTATTAAAAACATAATTTTTTTCTTAGAATTACTTATGTCAATAAATCAAGTTACATATTGTATTCTTGTTTATCTATACAGTTAAATCTCGAGACAAGCTTTTATAACATATAAATTGTGTAATGTAATAAATTGATGGGCTTAATTTAATTTAAAGTTTATTTTCTTCTTTTTAGATCATTTAAATAAAGGCTTATTTTTAAAAATGTTTTTTACTATTAGGTATGTTGTTTTTTAATTTTTTGTTATCGCTGTACATGTTTCTAACTCTGTTCATATCATTTTATGCGTCATATTTGCATGGTGATGTGCCTGTTAATATAGTACAGTCTAGTTTTTTCATAAGGTGACTTCTAGTAATTTGACTCTACTTGACTGTACTTATTTCATCTTGAAGCTTACTTGTGCCTAACAAAACACGGATCCGTATTTAATTTTGGAGCTTTCCTTCTCCTAGACAGGTTGCAAACCAGATGGGCGTCAATAGCCCTTCTCGTCAAATTACACAAGTCATAGTATGAAGCCAACCAAGGCGTACTTTTGAAATTCAGTTGTAAGATTTCACCCGAACAATTCGCCCCCAAAATCGTAATCCGGGACTCCAAAAATCCCGGGATAACAATATCAGACGGATAGGAGCAACTAAGTTTTTAATCGCCATCTTAGATCCTCCATCTTGAAAAATTTTGATAGCCAGTAGTTGACCCTTGTCGGTCCCTACAACCTACCAACATTTGTTGGAGCTCCATCAAACTATCCCGAACCTCTGCCGAGTTATAACTCTTTAAAATTGGTATAACGGCCATCTTGTTTTCCGCCATTTGACCCATTTTTTCCCCTTGAACCCTGTGATTAAATATCCATATCATGGGGTTTATGCACCCCCATGAAAAAATATAGTCCACAATCTTTGGGAGTCCGCCGTATTGGATTTAGAGTGACGTCATTTTATTTTAGAATTTTTCTCAGCAAACCCTTTCATTTGATACCCATATTACGGAAGTGCATAAAAAATACATAATCCGCCATTATCGGGAGTCCGCCATATTGGATTTTGGATGACGTCATTTGATTTTAGTATTCTTATCAGAAAACCCTCTCATTTGATACCCATATCATGGAAAAGCATAAATAATAACAGTCCGCCATCTTTGGGAGTCCGCCATATTGGATTTTTAGAGTGACGTCACTTTATTTTCGTATTCTTCTTAGAAAACCGTTTCATTTTTACCCATATCATGGAAGTGCATAAAAAATAACTAGTCCGCCATCTTGGGCGGTCTATCATATTAGTTAGAATTACTTCACTAGTAGCTAACCATGCATTGTCATCCAAACTATACGTGCATACAAAATTTCAGCTCAATCGGTTGAGCATAACTACTTTAAAATTCAGTTGCAAGATTTGATCCGAACATAACATACATAGCAAGTTAAATAAAAGCTTGTAATAACTTAATCTTGTTCAAAAAACGTAAAAATGTACACAATTTGATTAGAAGCTTTGCTATTTATACATATATCCTGTTATTTGTCCGGATTTGGATTAATGTCCATGAGAATATTGAAAGGTTGTTAAGTCGGTATTCCAGTAATACACTTTCCACATAATATTGATTAAGATAGTGGTCCATTTTTTTTGTTGTAGTTATAATTTAACCATATTTACAGGATGCATTTCATCGCAACAATAACTAACATTTAGTCAGATTTCAATTACATCCTGCTAGGAATTATACCTAATATATTGTTCCAATTATATCCTGTTTAAACAAGAACATTATCAGTATATAAAATATGTGAGGAATAATTATTATTATGGCTTATAATATAGAGATAGCTATAGTATTTATAAAGTTAACATTAATATTCTGGTTTTTAAACAATGTCCTTTGCCTTAGTATATAGCGTGATCAGTTAAGGTTACGGAGTTATATTTTTGAGTTCCTAACATCGTCGCCATTTGCTATGGTGTTTCAGTAAATCGTCAATTTCTTTCTGCAAATATAGGTCCCAAATACAATTTTTAGAACAATCTTCTACAAATTTTGATTTAATATTTTTGGTCTAATTACTATAGCAACGGCAATATGCAGGATAATAATTTATAAAATGTTGTAACTTGAGTTTGCCTTATCCGAATTTAACCAACGATAGCTTATTATACATGACTATTTAACTCTATTTATAATATTCATAAAAAACAAATTTAATTTGTGTCTAAAGATAGGCGGCGCTATTCAAGGAAATATTCGTATTCGGCCCGATTGCTCAAAAAAATTAAATGCAACCCTATAGCTTTTTTGATGTATTAATTAAGGAAAATAAATAAGTAAACCTGAGATCGCCTATTTCAGTTTTAAAATTATGACGAAAATAATAATATCTAAATCAAATGAACTTGCTATAATATGAATAATAAAACTTCACGCTACTATTTTGAGGCATTGTTTGCTTTGTATATAGTTGTATAATTTTATTCCTGAGAGGTTACTTATCGTGTTACCACGTGTACCACGTACCACGAGCCGTGCAGGCAGTTGAGATCACGGAGCAGGATGTGTTTGTCGTTTAGTCTACTGATAGCATCTAAGTCTTTAGTGTTTAGGGGTGTACAGATACTATCAGTATGTTGAGGATTATCCCCGTTACCTCTAAAGAGACAGCGGGGGGATAGGATTTTGTGAGTAGGGGATGTCTTGTCTTACCACCTGGGCTGGTCTATCGGTCATTTCTGTGTTTTACATAATTTGGGATTTTATATAAATATGTTTTGTTTTAAGCTTTGTCTCTGAGACACAACATATTTTTATTTTGTATTTACTTAGTGTGTGGATTAAGTCTTGTCTTTTTCTCGATGCGCCGTTTATATTGAGTTGTAGTATTATTTATGTTTTTTAATTTACTGGTCATTTACTTGTGATCTTATTACTTCATTAGGGTTAAGATTGCTTGGGCGATTAAACAAATCCTGTCAAATGGGTCGGATTTTTCTTTATTAGTGTTGGTATTGTTGTTATTGTTATTAGTATTTGGTGGGTTTTGATGGCTACAGAAGTTTTGCCATTTAGCTACGATTTCCTGTGTTAAGGTTTGTGCATTTTCACAAATACATTCGCTTCTATATCAGCTCTAGATATATACTATATTGATCGCATTACCAATAATTTGAGCTATCATATATCTTCTCGGGTTGTTGGTTGAGTTTTATTGAGTTGAGTTGGTTTAGTATTAAACTGCCTCTACTAAGTTGGGAAATTCGCCTCTACACCTGTTGGGAAATTGTTAATTTACAACATCTTGTAGAATACGGGAATAATTTTCGCCGGCAATACTAAAATTAGGTACACGTACACCTAATGGTAATAATTTTTTTTCTTTAAAAAAATGCTTATTTACGCAATAACACGAAAATGAAAATTTTCGAGATACCTTGGAAAAATATTTTTTCATGGAAACAGTTAGCCATTTGCTTCAGGGCTCCAACTGCGTCCATTGAAGAATTCGGGATTCGAATTCCCTCTGGGAGCCTCTTTGAGAACCTCTAGTATAAACAGATACAGTATATATAGAAGTTATTTATCAAGTATGTAAGTGTATTTAACATTTATTTGGAAGTGAAACAACCGGCCCTTAATGTTAAAAGTCTCTCATGAGGAAAGTGGAATTTATATTGATTCGAAAAGGAGTTCGGTAACCAATTGTATGTCATGAAAATATATTAGGAATTATTAAGGCATTATATAGATTCTGTAATATACAGTGACTCAGCAATCCTTGTGTATTTTATATAAGACCAAGAGTATGTACCTAGTTATACTATGTTTTCGGTTTATTAAGAGACTTGTATGCAATAATGTTCACTTAAAATACATCATTATTAATTTAGATACTAATTAATGATCTTAATCTAACCTAGCAAATAACGCCAACATAAGCTAAATTAAATTGAATTCTAAAGAATTTATAAAACCAACCGGTTGTTTCATATAGATATAATTATTTCTTTAGCTGTATAATTAATAATAATTGTCTATTATATTGATTTATATGTCTGATTAGCTCAAAACAATGTTATGTCATTAGTATTTATGCACTGCCAGACGCTGGTAATTAGACATAACAACATATTTATTATTCTACATATTGACAGCAACATTTTGTAAACGTGTTGCTGTATCATATGATGTTACCTAACTGTACGCACGTTTCTTTGCAGGCAAATTATGGAAAAAGGTTCTTCTCAGCCTTGGAGAGATGTTCTGTTCCAAGCTACAGGCGAGAGTCGTTTGGATGGAAGTGCTTTGCGTGAATATTTTCAACCACTAGAGGACTGGCTTCGAAACGAAAATTTGAGAACAGGTTAATTAAAAATTTGATACAATTTAATGGCTAATTCAGTTAAATTATTATTGAACTGTAAAAGCTTTCTTTAGTAGGTAGTGTTTTTAAAAGTCGTACATTTAGTAACTAATTTGAGGTAGAAATACTTTGACTTTTGCTAACTAGTGCGGGACAAATTTTCCCCCACGCGAATACATCATAAATCTTGAACTGTGTAGTACAGGCAAGGAAGACCAAAAAGGCGAAATAGCGGAAATAATTGATGTAAAAGCTAATTTTTGCACAGCTATAGGGGAAGGTGTTCCTTGCAACATACTAAAAGGACTGATGGGTGGGAGTGGAGCTAAGGGATCGGGGGGATATAAAGGTCCTATTTTTCAGTTTTTTGTTGTTATCTCGAAAACAACTCCCTCTAACGAACCAATGTTCATATATTGAATTAATCTACAGAAACTTCTCTATAAAACTACAGAAACTCTATAAAAACTCTACAGAAACTCTATAGAAAAATAAAACTTTTCCACTACAATCAATACCTACTTAAGGAGAAATGGTGTACCAATTACTACAGAAGCGGTAAATCACATCACTATGCACTACAAAAGGATATTTAGTGTAAAACTGTATACCGCCACAATTTCTTGTGAATTAAACTAGGGTCTCCAGTCCGCGGCTTAACATATCGATCGCTATCCCTCTTTAATTCATATAAATCCCATTTCCCTTCTCGCTCACTTAGAAGACATCTGTATCTAGTTTAACGGGAGTATCTGGAGTATTCATTCCTCTTGCTTTGACCATTTCATCCACTAATACTTCTTGAAAGCTGGAAAATATTGCCTTGCCAGTGTCAACATTTCAGCTCCAATTAGTGAATCATCGTGTTCAATGTTTCTTTCTTCCAGCCAGTCTTCAATTTGCCCTTTGCGCCATGCAGTTATAGGCAGCTGGTCTGTTCTACGAGAATGATAAGAAGCATTATCCATCACTATAACAGATCCAGGCTGTAGTATGTCCAGAATTCCTTTGAACCAATCCTCGAAAACGGTGGAATTCATGTCTTCATGGTAATCGCCCGGTTTCTTGGATTCGAAGGTTAAAAGACCGTCATTTACAAAACCACATTCACTACCAATATGCCAATATGCACATTAAATGCTTAATTAAACAATATGCTTATTAAACGACGTCCTTTTCCAATGGATATCTTCAAGCCTATAGACCATCCTTCCATATATGCCTGACGAGAGCTCTTTACATTCTTATCTTGCCACACTTTTGACACACCGTATCCTTCATTTACCCATGGTTCATCCAAATAAAAAATTCGATGTCGCGTTGTAAACACCTACCGAATATGGTGAAGGACACAATAACTCATCGAAGACTTACAACTGTCACTGAGACAATAACAAAAAATATCCGTTAATACAACGCGAGAAATTATACCTATATGCGTGCGTCACCACACTATAGATGTCTTTCAGGCGATACCAGCAATGACACGTTCGCTCGGAAAAAATAAAAACAAATACACTTGCAGTTCGCAGCCATTTGCAATTTGTTTTTGATGTATTATAAATTAAATTGGGTTAACATTATTGTTTTTTATTTTATTTCCTATGTTAGGATAATTGCGCGCGTCACTGAGCACCGCATTCCATTAGTTTGCATATCAAACGAAAGCACTATAAGACACCTTTACCTATAGCTGCGCATAAATGGGCTTCTACATGAGTTATTTCAGCTATGTTTCCTTCGTTGCCTGGGCTATTAATATTATTGGCAACTTAATTATTCCTCATTATTATTATAAATTTTAAACTTTAACTTATGGAATGCAATGCGCATGCACTTGATGAAGTAGTTTATGATTCCAAAGAGCTGTTCCTAATAATTCTTAATTGATTTTTCAGGTGAATTCGTTGGTTGGCTGTATGACGGAGATTATTGTAAACAAAGCATTGAAACTGCTGGACTCCAAGTTTATGGAGGATTCTATAATGATTCTGTAGTGTTCAGGCCATTCATAGCCATGTATTTATTAATAACAATTTTAAGTAGGTATATATAGTAATACGACGATATTTATTTAAACGAATTTCTATCGCTATGTCAATGTACCCGTAAATGTCAAACGTTTTGTACTTATGGATTATTGACTAGGTAATTGAATAGGGCATTAATTTGTTTAAGGTATTTTATTATTTCATATGTTCAATTGTACCTTTAAAATGATAAACCCACAAAGTGCTACTAAATTTAGGGTTGGATTTTTGAGAACGGAGTAAATTTGTTCATAGTTAAGTATTTTAACAGTAACTCAAAAACTATGCATTTTTAGTATATACATAATATATTATAATACCTACGAATTTTTGTTGAGAATCAAATTTCCTATCGAAATAGCAAATTATAAAGTCAAAAAACTTTTTTCAACAAGAAAAATGTAAAAAACGAATTTTTGTTAAAAATTGGCTGAGATACAAAAGTCGTTCAAAATTACCTACTTTTTGCGGTTTTAGCACTTTTTTATACCATATTATTTCTAATAAATAGTTTTTATTCAATAAAACAATTATTTTAACTTTAGCAATGATAATGATAAAACTATGTATTTGTTCAAAATGTTGATATTCATATGATCTTACATATACAATCTTTGATGTACCTACTTTAATCTACTAAAAGTCTATTATTTAATCGTATGTATTATTTATTAATTGACATTGCGAAATTAACAAGTTCCTAAATAAAAGTATTTGTTATAAGTTTTGATATTTGGACGATCTTTAAAATTAAAAAGAATGATAAAAATAATAATAATAACAAATAATAATAAAAAATGTATAATCAATTGAATGTATTTTACCATTTCTGCTTTTTTCAATATTGGCAAAGAAAATCATGAAATTAATCAATAAAAATATTTTATAATAGAAAAAGTATTTTTAAATAACAATGCACGTCCTGAATATATCAGTTACGCATCTGAACACATCGTAATTTCTCTGTATTCCTTTGAATTACATATAATTACATTTCTTTGACTTATGTAATGTGAATGAATAAATAATACATACGAACAAATAATAAACAAGTCATAGATATTTAATTTTCAAAGAAAGAATCTTTAAAACAACTATAATTAGTATATAGTATAGTATAGTATAAGTATGTAAGATTATAAAAATAACAAAATTTTGAATAAATACCTACTATATGATTCTCATTGATAAACCGAAAATAATTATTTTATTAAATGAAAATAATTTTTGCGTGTATAATGATATAAATGATATATGGTATAAAGATAAAAAGTGATAAAATGGTAAAAAAGTAGGTAACTTTTGATTGTATCTCAGCCATTTTTTAGCCAAAACACTTTTACCTGTCACCATTTTGATGAAAATTACATAAGATTTCTTTTTGTGAACCAATGCATATACCTAAATATACTCAGACCAAAGTTATACAGAAAAATGTAAAAAAAAATAATTTTCCGTTTTTTTAAATAAGTTTTTGGCTTATACAGGAAATTTGATTCTCTACAAAAAATCGTATTATGTGTATAAATATACTAAAAATGGATAGTTTTTGAGTTACAGTTAAAAAGTATACAAATATAATGCGTTCTCCAATAATCCAATAGCACTTTGTGGATTTATCATTTTTAAGGTACCATTGAACATACGAAATAATAAAATACCTTAAAGAAATTAGTTTCTCATACAACTGTTTTTTTTTCGACATAGTCGACTATTGATAAAATAATATTTTAATAATGATACCGCATCATAAAAACAAAAGTATTTACAAATCTACGTGTTGTTAATCACATAAAATATTTAACTTGTATTTTAATGGTGTCTACATAAATGTGATAATAAAAATAAATTTGATTATTAAAGACTTATTGATGCAAATGTTTTGCAATGATTTTATTAACGACGCATTCAATGTTTTGCGCCTGAAATAGACATAATAATTATATTCGACAGACAAATAATTCTAATCACTAATGGTACTAGATATTACTGTTATAATGATGTAGGAATGTCATTTTGATTTTGATTGAGATATATCTTCAGTAAAACAGCGACATCGTTTACCTTATAAATTACTACTTTACTAGTATGGTTTTAACAGTTATTATGTCCTACGGATTTGTTATTTTGAAATAACCACTCAGAAATAACGCCCTTGGTCGTTATGAATATCTATAATGCCCTTGGGCATTATAAAATTATAACCACGGATATAAATCAATTCTAAAATAGAAATTACTAATGACCTTCAATAAAAATTTACAAACAATTTTTATTTTGACTCTGTTTTAAATCAAATCGTTCTGAACATACCTAACAGATGTCAAATTAATAAATTCTGTCAAAAAAAATCGATTCAGATAACAGACTAATAGGACATTAAACGTTGAAGGCACCACGGGTGTTATATGATAATGACGCCCTCGGACGACATACATTGCCACGACCTCGGAGCGTTATTATCATATATAATACAAGTGCTCTCGGTTTTGCCGACAACATTTTTCATTCTGAATACGAGTTGCTGCTGTGACGAAAGTAATTATTTTCCAAAAACAGCACCAACTAGTAATGAATGAATGACAAATATTGAAGCAAAACTGAGAGCACGAATTGTATTCGCAGGACAATTCAGTGAAACAAGAATGTGAAATTTGAAAGAAAATATAAATATTGACGTAAATATATAATTATTGACGTAAATATTATCAGTGCTATAGTTGCTAATAGTTTATAATATGCTGAATTACATTGGTGACAAACGATTAGTTGAATTGTCCTTATAACACCCTTGGTACCCTAATTACTATAACCTCATTATTTGTAATAAAATTGACCTGTCAGCCTCATATGTCTTATGTATAAATACTGTTTTAACCCTATATTTGAGATCTATAAAGTAATAAATACAAATTAACTCTTGTGTACATAATATCTTTATATATAAATAAAATAAATTGTAAGAATTATAACGAGTTTTAGTTATTTAACTAGTCAGTGTTACCATGAAATAGACTTAATGAGAAGTTTAACAGTTATATACCCTACTGGACAAAAGTGAAAAAATAAAGTTCGAAATAGAATAACTGGCATGCCCACACTTGATAACTACATAGAACAACGAATCATACCTGCATTTATAGAATGGCTCACTACACACCCCAACCCAACCATTCATTCATCCCTTATCCCAAAATTTAGATACCAACCCAAATATCCCTCCCTTAACAACATCTACACCCCCGAGCGTCCTATCCCCTATTAACATTAGCCGAAAAAAATAAACCAAAAAACATACAAAAAAAATCATAAAATAATTAACAAAATAAAAGCATGAAAATAGAAAAAAATAACACTGCAACCAAAATAAAAAACACACTAAAACAATAATAAAATAGAAAAGAACAGAACACAAAAGAGCCAACATAAAACAATAATAATAAAATATTAAATATAAAAGACGCCAGACACACTACTAACATAGAATAAGAATGATGTACCAACGCTTAAATAGCCCGCTTAGATATTTTTGTAAACTAACATATTAACAAGTAGATTAGAACCCGCAGATATCCTCTAAAAAATTCCAACCACCATAGCTACCAACAAACGTAAAAATGGCAAATCAAGAACACGTTAAAATTAATAATATAGAAAATACGGACAGAGTATTCGGGGAAATAGAGTCCACGCATAGAAAAATCACGTAATGTATAAGGTAGGTGACTTCGGATGATTTTTAAGTTTATTTTTAGTTTTCTAATTTTGCATGTAAAAATCAATATAGATGCATTCACTATTGGTCTATAATATATGTTCCCACTTTCATTTCAATTAACCCCCCCCCCCTCTGATTTTTAAAAATTTTTACTGTTCACCTGGTCACCTCCATTTTTGAGGTGACTTCGATACTCATTAAAATCCCACCAAAACTGTTTTGAAACCCATTAATAACCCCCTTCGGACACTTTTTTTAGAAAATTCTTATTTTTTTACACTGCGATAATTTATGACATTTTTATTTCTACAGTTTATTCACGTTCTCTAAACTGAAATCAGTGCCCGTGGCGTTTTTTTGTATTATTAAAGTAGGTGCTGCGATACTTCTTTTAAAATTTCATGTTATTTGAAATTCAACACAAAAAAATATTTCGATTGATAAAAGTTTGCCTGCATAATTCTGAACTGCCAAAGTTATGGATGTTTTAAGCATATTTAAAATAAAAAATATCAACCACTTTATACTTCGAAAAAAGCGCCTAAGTGTGTTGTAAAATAAAAAAAATCATATTGATTGCCCAACTAGGTATGGAGATATTGAAGTGAATATATAAAAGAAAGGCACTCGATTTTACCCATTATTATACATTTGAACAACTTCGCTAGGATGAAAGATATATAGTACAGTCACATAGGGGTTCATCTACTAAAAAATCCGAGTGAGTTGAAACTTTGCATAGATTTTTGCTTTTATTATACTAATAATATATCAAAGTCTCCACTGATATCTTGTTTGCGTATCAATTTATTCAAGGTCAAATGTCACAGAAATTAAGTAAGGATTTAAATGTAAGGATAAATATTAAAAAACCTTCATCAAAAAATGTTATATACATGTTTTACTTCAAACCAACCGTTTCCACAGTATAAGCCAGGAAAACACAGGGTAGCGGTGCTCTGTTTCCACATCACCTCAGAGCAAGGCGAGTTCTTTTACATGGTTCTTCCAAGTAGGCCTAATTTTTGGCCTAGGTTTTGCTTATTCTACAGCTCATCATCATTCTCGAAATCTGTCCCCTCTTCCACGTCTTTGTCATCTGTCATCTCCTCCAAGTTCTCGTCCTTTGTCCCCTCCTCCAGATTTTCGTTGTCCTTCCCAACATTTTCTTCTTCTTCTATATAAAGTACATATGGTGCAGCTGATAACAAAGTCTTAAGGGGTTCCAAGATGTTATTAATTTTCGTCCATTCCCATTGTTCAGGATTTAAATTATTTCGAAGCCAATTCTGTACTTGATAATACACTCGACTTAGATATTGACATGCAGCTGCAGTAAGTAGTGACGACAAATTCACTGCGGTATTAAGTCTTGTTAATTTCGCAAATGTCATGTATCGAAAGTTTTCAATAGATAATTCTGTTTTAGGAGCTCCATAGATTGCCAAAAGAATGCGTAATCCATTTTCCGCAATCGTTTCTAGTTTACAATTTTCCTGTTTAAAAACTTGACAAATTGCGCAAATTGACGCAAATTTGAAACGACTCTCGAACATTTTAAAAAATTTTATTTTTCCTTTATTAAAAAGTGCAGACGTTGTGTCACAGCCAGTAATAGCATGTAGTAACAACAGCGGCTTTTTACAATTTGAAAATTTATTTAAGCTAGAAGAGAAGTATATACTTGATTTTATTTTCCCACTCCCTGGTTTAAGGAAGAAAACATCTTGGTTTGAACACGTCCTACCTATTAGAAGAACCAGTAAATATACATCATCTCCAACGATAATAGCGATGTTGCGTTGTGATTTCTCAAGTGCCGTTTCAACTACTAAAACGTCGGCGTCAGTCGTCTCTAGTTTGTTTCACAGCTATACTGTTAGATTGTAGTTTGTCCTTTAGCATTGATATTAATCTAGCTTTATTTGAGCGATTGGATAGGAACTTTTCTTGGCTAAGTGTCACTTGCATTGCTTCGTCAAACAATGAAATATATTTACAGTTTCTTGGTGCGCCTTGAAGCATAATTTACCTGCGTTATTTTAGAATCGTTGATTGTACGGAAAATACCTTTATTTAAGAAAATAAGATTTTCGTGACCTTTGACATTAAATAACTACAAACGCAAGCGCGATATTGATAGCGGACATCAATCAGAGTATTGTTCTGAACAATATCAGAAATCCGGGTCTGGGATAATTTTTATTTAATAGCACTGGATAATAATATAAGTCTATCAATAGAAAGCGTTTATTATATTGTGCTTGAGGAAATAATATGCCTGATTTTGTGTTCGAATTGATTAAATATTTTAGATTGATTTAGATTACAAGAAACGGGTCACGGTCTTAACTACTGAATAACCTGTTAATAATTCTGTCAAACACCATTGATTTATTTTGGCAATCCACTTTGACAAGTTGTGTTCCATGTTTTGTTGTCGTTTATATAATACTCTTATAGTGAAATTATATTTTAGGTATCAGTACTGATACTATCAGTATCAGACAAACGGACGTCTCGAGTATCAGACGAGTATACCTTCCATATATCTATTCAGAAGCACTTACATCATTTATACATATTTATCTTGAACATAAGACTTTTTTTTGATAAAATGATGTCACAAACTCGCTAAAAGCAAGTTATGTATTCACAAAGTTATCTTTGAAACGGTAATGTAAAGTTCCATAAATATAAAAGAACTGTCTGCAACTTTCATAATAGCTAGCTTAAAATAGATTTGCGGTTAAAAAAAATAAGATTAACGATTAACTCTAACATATATCTATTTACAATCAAGATTTGAATATTGGGTTTCTGTATAGTGTTATGCAATTATTATTCTTAATCACAAATTCACTAATATTAGCAATGTCGTAAATACTTTCTATTAATACCTCATTGAATTAAAAACTTGCTAATACATGCCCTAGGTTTGCATGTGGTTAGAAACACGTAGATATGAAAAATTTAATGCCTAATATACTATGTCCCCAAAACCCAGGTAGAGTGTATTTAATGATTATTCAATGCAATGATGTTTTTTAATATGTTTTCAATAACTATGAGCGGTAAATTTTAATATCGCGATTTATTCACAACTTATTACGTACATCTAATACTATTGAAACCACAGAAATAAAACTCACTCTCACATCAGCGTAACATTTTAGTCTTTACGTCTTTACGATAATTTAAATTGATGCTTCATTCGTAAGAACACAAGAATGGGTCAAGGCTGACGTTACTTAAGAAGTGGAGAAAGCAGACTATAATATCGCACATTCCCGAACACATAATTGGCATTGTAGTAATAATCTAAGTTATTAAGGTGTCTATAAAGTAGACAAAATAAATAAAGACTTTTATATACAATAATGCTGTTAAATCTGGATATCTATGACATTAGATTGTCTACCGCTTCTTGCAACAAATCATTATTATGAATTATTATGAAATTAAGGAAATCTACGTCATTAGTAAGCAAACATGCTGGTTATATATTCCTGTCACAACATAAATAATTTCAAAGACAGGAAGCACGCGTCTATCTAAAGCTATAAAATTTCACTTATTTGTAGGTAATTCGAAGCACGAAATATCAAAACTAAGTTACCAGGATTAGGTGTGTAAGAAATATTCGCACGATCATCAGGGATCGTTGGACATTTTAAATAAATACATCGTGCTCTTCTAATTAAATATTACAATTGCAGATTAACACGAGAATTATTTTACAGTGTATTACTACATACTAACTCAATTGTAAGTTAGTGTTAATAAGTATAATAATAATTGTAATAATAATAATAATAGTATAATATAAATATAATAAATGTTTCTTTGTCCACGGCAGTTTAATAATAACTACTTATTAGTTCCTAACTGTTGTATAATGCTATCCATAATAGCATAGTACCTATTGAATAATAAGAGCTGATACTGATTATAGCTGTGATTATAATCAGTAATTGTAATGTTACATTGACCTAGCATTTTAGGGGACAAGATGTGTAGAGTGTGAATACTACAGTGGTTTATACTCGAACAAGGTTTTCTGAGTCGCACATAATACATTTTTATATATAATTTAATTTTCTACAATCTTGGTCTAGATACTCCTTACATTAAAATTTTAAATGAAAAAGTTATAATTAAAAAGTAGTTTCCTGTAGTAAATTTGGTATAGTTATTCATTCGAAAAACATCAGTTTGTAATACTCGAGGGTAGAAAATCGAAATTCATACAGGTTTCCAATAGTGTCCCTCAGGGTTCAATGCTCGGCCCCCTTCTCTATTTATTATAGAACGTTGAGCTCCAGAATTGCTTGAAATATTGCGGCTATCATTATTATGCAGATGATATATTACCCTTTCATGCAGAGTAATATTGACCAGAGCAATATTGACGATAATGAATATGATGGTACTCATGGTTTGTACGAGCTATTGTTCAAAAAGATTCCGTTCCAATATACGTATAATGATAAGAGATAATATATTAATATGGTAAAAGACTAGTGCTCAGAAACGGATGTACCAACCAGATATCCAAATTTCTGGTATGTACTAAAAGTTGGAAATATTTATATATTTATATTTATATTTATATTATACGCATTTGACTGATCTCAATATTTTGGTGGAACTAACACTGAAATAATTGAATTGAAGGATTAATTCACCTAAAAATATTGAATTAAAACGATGACTCTCGAGGGCTAACCGCTGGTTTTTAATAGTCTCATCAAAAGTTGGTTGTATTTGGTTGAAAATCTGTTAAAACTGTTGTTTATCAGGCCTTCTGCCACTCCTTAATTGCCTCAATAGTCTAAGATCAAATTTGTAGATAATTTGGTGCTCTACAACTTTTTTCTAATAGTTAAAAATGCAATTTAGAACAAAGGTAACAAGATATTTCCAAAAAAAAACAGTTTTTGCGACCTTGAATATCATGACTATACGAGATTCTATGAGATTGGAGCTAAGAAATTTGAGCAAAGATTTATACAGATCTGTAGCTTATTATCTTTCATTCGAAAGTTGAATCATTATTTGACTGGAGCCGTAATACACACTGGTGCAAGCGAAAATATATCTAATTAATACGTTACTAGTACCAACTAAATTGCTTTTGTTTCATACGTCACAGGTCCTTGAGTACAGGAATAAAATACTTGATTCAATTTGCCAAATTACAAATAATATAATTTGTAGTGATATCTAAATGAAAGGAAGCACAGCCGGAGAAGTAATTGTTAACATTATACAGTGCGTTAGAAAAGTAACGGATAAATTCAATATTTCTTGACTGACGATTCTATCTAAAATCGTCTGACACGTGGATTTTTATTTTTAATTCCTCTTATTTTGATGTAATATGCAATCAGAGGGCGCTCTAGGTGTTCCGGATGTGACGTCCCACCTTCCGGTGGTGGTCAATGAAGTAATCCGTGGGCTATTGTAGACACTTCGCGATGCTTAGCCATGTCCTGCACCACGCCAATGTGCCTATCATATCCCACCTCGCGCGTACAACACCTAGAGCTGTGACATTGAACTCTCCTTCTTACGTAGATGCCTCCTACACGATAGAAAAGACGTACAAGAGAAAACGGCTTTACTGCAATTAGCATCCAGCAGAGCTGCCAAATAGTGCCCAGGCGATTTTCAAGTTAATGTGAACGCCTTTTGTCCGCAAAGCAGCAATCTGTGGGCTATTTAGCACACTTCGCAATGCCTCGCCATGTCCTGCATTACCACCTGCAGTACCACCATGCATAAACTAAACACTTCACATAGTATATAGAGTGTACCAGAATGCCTGATTGTGATGTATGATGGGTAGGTGCATGATAAGTTAGTTCATTGGTATCGCTTCTCTCTTACAGTTGGCGCGGATATACAATGCTTATAGTGCAAGTTTATATAATATTTTTAAAATACGTTATAGTTTATAAAATTCGTTATAGATTTGACCGATACCGACAAAATTTCGTGTCACGTACGTATTGCTTCTACGATACGATAATCCAGTAATTGCAATGGAGGTTTGAGAAACTTGAGGATTTGAGAAAAGTATTACACAACTTTGCCTTTACCAGCGGGAGTTTAGAAATGCACACTGAGAGTGTGCTTAACAAACGTTCAACAAAATTGGCAATGAAGTCTGCTGCTGACTTAAATGGGTCAGAACTTGCAAATGAAGTAATAAGTGCTAAACAATTGTTTTCTCCGTCAGACGAAAATTTTCAGAAAATGGACCATCTGCAAATCCACCAGTTAATAGAGAGAGACAATTTTTTTAAAGCATCCTTGTAACGTATATGTCAGTAGGGCGGTCTTTTAGTAAAGTAAAGCTGGTCATGAACTACTTGAGAGCCTCATTGGGACAGGATAGGCTTAGCAATCTATGTTTGTTGTCTTGTCAATTGAATATAGTACAATTCAGTCGTCGAACAAATAAAAACTTATAGATAAACTTATAGAACTTATGAGACAAATTAGGTTCCTTCAATATAGGTATTTCTCGTGTTACCTTTCTTCCTTTTAGAATTATCGTTATGAATTTTCTATAATTTTTTAAAAAACTGTTAGTCGTAAATTACGAGTGCCACGATTTCCATCTATCCAAGACGGCCGTCACTCTAGACATAATCGGAAGTTGTCGGTTAAAACTTTTGTTAGCGCTATGTATCAATAATTAGAATTTTTTAAAACTTTTTTACTGAACCTTTTTTATTTACCAAGACATTCTCTATAAAAGAATGTATCGATGTACCGTTTAGATGCTTTGTATAGAAAACATTTTTAATTTTGTGATCACTCGTATCATTTCAATTCATTTTCGTTTCAGATAAAAACGGATTGGTAATCGAAATCCGAGCAGTTTAATAACATCAATATTTTAAAATTATCTTTGGACGTAATATCTACTCAGCAGACTGCAGACTAATATTACGATATGTGTATTTTTTCTTATTATCAAAAGTCACCATTGGTTAAACCAATTAACTATTATAAAGTGTTATATTGTATGAGAAAGAGAAAAGAATGGAACGAAGTAAGAAATTATTTGAACAAGAAAAGTATAAGTATGTAATATTCTTGTTCTAGTTCCACTGCTGAAGATAGTAATGTAGGTTACAAAAAAGATCAAAAATCACAGCATTTCAGGTGAACAATGTTGAATTACACAATGGATTTAAATTATACAATAAATTATACAATGTTCCTATATAATTTTTGCTAACTAATTTACTCTTATGAGAAATGTTATTACGATGGTTGATCTTGAAATAAATAACAAATCAATTTCAAATAGAAAACTAGATTAAAAGTTTTATAAACGAAGTAATGAGTTACAACAAGTATCTCTAAAAGCAACTGTAGATATTTGCTTCGAATTGCAGAATGCATAGTATGGCCGACAGACTTCCAAAGGCATATCACTAGTTTGATGAACGGAAATTTCATTAAATGCTTTATACGGTGATGGCATCTTATACATAAATATTTACATATCTCATACAAATTCGTAATTTCTAGTTTTTCATAAATATGGTTCATATCGACGTTTCCGTGGCGACATCATAAAAAATGAACTAACGTCGCGTCGCGTCGGTTGGAACTACACTATCTACGTTTTGTTACTCAAGAGAACCTATAAGTATCCATTTCTCATAGGATAGCGTCTCTTTTTGTATTATATGCGCTACAAATAGCGATCATGTTTTTTACAATTTCTGTCGAATCATTATCCGCATTAGGTAGGGCTGTTAGATTCAATCAAACTTTTAATCTCTTTTCGCGTTTCTATTTTCCCATGTTATTTACAATTAATTAGTAATTTATTTCAAGATCAGCCATCGTTGTAACATTTCCCATCATTCTACATCTGTTGCCTCATCCTGAATGCATGGGGGATCTCTATCTGGGGTATGAGAAGATTTTTTCGTAACATATTAAATACATATTTAATCCAGTAAGTTTTGTTATACATAATGGCTTTTGCATGAAGATATCTTGGATCCATACAATCACTAAATGAAATTTCAAGGCTTCATCATTTTGTGATATTTCAGTTATGTTTTTTAATTGCGACCGTCTTCCCGACAGCAAAAACATATTTATGAGATATTTATGTCACCTGCAGGGATGTTTGATCTTATAACCCACAGTACTATCTTCAGCACCGGCAGTAGAACAATGAGACTTCTTTTCCTGTTCAAATAATCTCTCACTTGGCTCTATTTTGATTTTGTGAGTTGTGAACAGTGAGTTTACCCGATCAATTCTACAACAGTCACATTTCATAATCATTTTCAATTAACACGTATTTATTATCATTCCATTATGCTCTCTTTCTAACCCACTATTTATAATAGTTAATAGGTTTAACCAATAACTTCTTATTTTGGCATAAAATACACAATTCGTAGTTAGTCTGCATCCTTGCCTTTTTTGAAGATGGAGACCAACCGGGAGACGAATTTTAAGACGTTAATATTAAACTATTGAAATTAAGAATTGCTCGGCTTTCGATTATCAATTCAGTGTTATCTGAGATGCCAAAAATTTAAACGGTACGAGTGATCACCGTATGCCACAAAATCAACCCAAGCACCTTGTAAGGCATGATTAGAGGGCATAAAGAATATATGAAAATTGGTCCCATAATTATACAAATTTCCCACGGGATTTGTTATGCCCCCCGACTAATTTCGTTTAATCACCGTGAGAGTAGGAATGTACTTACATACTAAATACTCTAAATTTAAATTGGAGTTTTAAGTTTTGGTTTCTGTGTGATAGTGGGAGGGGAGGGGAGCCATAATCCAGTTTTGTCCCGGGCGATATTTTTCTAGACACGGCCCTGTGTAGGTAACAACGTTATCTACCGATTGTCATTTGGCTCTGCAATTTTCTGTTGGGGAATTCTTAGTATTCATCAATCAGCAAATTTAATAAAAATGAGGGACTGTAAACGTCCCATTAATTGTGCTTGTATGCGGGTGCGGTACAGATATTAAGCATCGTCGTTTGATGCAATGTACATACAACATGCCTTATATAAATAATTCTTAATATTATAACCACATGACCCTATAATATCAGATGGTGCGTCGTAAACATTTGGACTTATGTCACTAAATTGTTCGCACTTAAATCGGCTGCTATAGGAATAATGCTAGTGTTAGGGTGTAAGTGGTGTAAAATCTAGTGCACAGTAGAGTGGAAAATTGGAATTATACTTACATTTAGCTCTGGAATGTGTGTTGATAAAATGCCTTAATAGCGAAATAGTTAACATAAAGGTAAAACAAAATTCAATTCACTTGATAGCATTTACATTGCCCTATAATCATAGTATTTCTGCTTAAAAATAATCAAATAATTCTAAATAGTTAATAACTTTATTATTTACCTATTTATTTACCAAACAATCATATTATGCCAAATTACATAGAAACAGTAAAGTATATGCAACAATTATATAATTTGACATGTTTAGTACCTACATCGTTATGTAGTATGTGGTTTATAAACAGATTTAGGTTGTTGGATATAATAATATAATATGCAACAATTTCCTTGTAAATAAGGGAATATGGGCGAGATATTGGGGAAAAATAAGAAAACAAGTAGATTTAATTATTATCAGTACCGGATGGTAAGAAAAATTAGGAATTACAGAAATGTACCCATAGAACTTATCAAATCAAGGTTAAGTTACCCCCTCCCCCAACTGCACAATTTTGCACACCCTATCTCGAATTTTGTACACATTGCCGTGAGAACTGGAAAGGGGGGTGCAAAATTGACGGTTGCCCCCACTGTTGCGCGAATGTAAATAATTTTACAACTGTAATAAACACTTACGTTTCATTGTGTACAATTTTGGACCACCATTTCCAAATTTTGCCTAGCGTCATATTAGACCCCACAGCCTCTTGAAAAATTACTATTATTATTAATAAAAATTATTAATTAAAAAAAGGTGTTTGTATCTACAAATTCTAGTACAATTGTACCCTGGCCATCCTCTCATCGAATTACAAAATTTCAATTATTTTTCTGCCATTATATATTATATTCTTACAATTTTGTACAATTTTGCACCCTAGATTACTAAAATACCGCAATTGGAATCCATTTTGTGTCCAAGAAGTTAGAGTCAAATTCAAACGTAAATTCAATTCCCTAGTAATTTACATAGTTTAGTTGCAATGCAGAATTCCATATAAAATTTGACATAAATGATAGTGATAGTTGATGTGCATTGCAACTAAATACCCTAAATTACTAGGAACTTTAATCTTTAATTTTTCGTTCCAAAATGGATATCAATTGCGATACTTTAGTAAACTAGGGTCCAAAGTTGTGCAAAATTGTAAGAATATAATATATAATGGCTGTAAAATAATTGTAATTTTGTGATTCGAGGAGAGGATTGTCAGATTTAGTAGAAAAATCACCTTTTTAGTACGTACTGCAATACCCTTTTCAAAAATCTAGTACAATTTTGTTCAACACAAAGTGTAGTAAATTTTTGAAATTAATAAGACCATAATTAAAAAAAGGAAAAAAAAACATGCTACATCACAGGGCATTGCCAGGTGCCGACAGACGATATCTTAGACACCGAATTTGACTATATAATCGTTCTCTTAAACGTGGGGGTTGAAGGTAATTTTATACGAGGCTATGGGGCTAATCTGAGGCTGTGCAAAATTTGTAAATGAGTGTGAATAATTGTACAAAAATTAAAGATTATAATGGCTAGAAAATGTTTTTTACATAGGGCGTGGTAGGGGCTGAAGCTGTGGCAACTTTGGAAATGGGTGTGCAAAATGTAACATTTATAACAGCTGTAAAATTATTAACATTCTCGCAAGAGGGGAGGGCGGCAAACATCAATTTGGCATCCCCCATGCGTTTTCCCTTTCCCCTTATCAGGGCAAGGTGTGCACAATTCTGGATAGAGTGTGCAAAATTGTGCAAAATTATGACGTATATTTCGGTTTGGTTACTGCCGTTTTATATTAGGGATAAGCATTTTAAAAAAGGCAACATTTTTCGATGCAATTTTCAGTGCCAAATTTAAAAATGTGAAAAATTTAAATACCATAAAATATTTTTTTGAATTCGTTGAAATTGAAGTACTACATAGCCATTAATATGCTTTAGAAAATGTGCTGCATCCAACTGAAAAATTTTTGGATTAATAATTATTATTTTAATATTAAATTAAAGAAAATTTTGTGTATTACTTTTACACATTACTTTTACTTTTCCACTATTTTTCTCTATTCCTCAAAATTGGAATATAAATGAAAACTTCTAATACTGTTCCTTTTCTAACTGCTAATCATACTTTTTATGCCTATCGTGAGCAACAGCAGAAGACATTTACATTGGCATTTGAAGAAAAAATATTTAAGTTCACGTCCTTATTTATGCATCCATATGCCGCAAGCCCTAAGCATATCTAGTTGGTCGCAATTCTACCACAATTCACCACATTTATTCTATGCTGTGTATATGTTTATAGCTATTTTGAAGGCGCGAATAAACGACACGTAGGTACGTTATGTTATTACAAAATGTAAATTATATCTATATCTACTTGGTATGTACGGTATATGACAACTGTAGTATATCATGCATTGCGTATATTGGTTTACAGTGGCGGCATGGGTGTGTGTACATACATCAACACCGATGTATGCGGATATATAGTTTACAGGTAGTTAATATTAACATTATTGTCCATTCAAGTGACGTATTGCTAGAAAGTTGGAACAATGGATGACTTATTGGAGTGATTATGATCTCATTCTTTTCTTTGCCAATTTACACGTGATAAATTATTATTCCTAAATATCATATCATTAGTAAATAATCTGTGATACGACAATTTGCATGCCAACTTGAAATCATATCCTTCTAATCATATGGAAGGTTATATTTCCCTGAATATATCCGTTGTTCTTCTATTCCAATATGTAAAATATCGTCGTTACTCATCTGGCAAATTCCTTCAGGTATAAGGTGTACCTACCGCAAGGATCGGATTTGAGGCCGCCTATTTTTGCGATTCTTATTAACGATATTGTCTCGGATATTTTATTGCATGCAGACGATCTCAAAATGTTTGCAATGTAACTTCGCTATCAGGTCGACGTGACCGACTTCAGAATGTCCTAGACTATATTTATAAATTGTGTAATATTAATTACTTTCCCCCAAATACATCTAAATGTAATACAATGACCTCAAAAAAAATTAACCACATGTCATAAAACTAAACTATATAAAAGATATCGGTGTAGTTTTCGGCCCTAAACTAAATTTTGTTAAAACATATTGATTGCACTACTAGTGCAATCATACGTTTAGGATTCAATATAAGAAATTGTAAGGGTTTTACTAATTTACATACGGTTCGTTTCCTCTACATAAATTTCGTATGAGCATGTTTAGAATTAGAATCAGTTATTTGGAATTATATAGGTATATAATGTTCATATAAAATCATTAGAATTAATACAGAAACGTTTTGGTATTGATGATTCAGCAAGTCGCAGGGCTATATATCGACTTTTTTTTAAATTTTAAACATTTTAGCCCTCCTGAAATTCTCATACTAAATTTAATAAAGTTGAGAGTTCCTGGATTAGCAGTTCGTCACCACGGCATTTTTAGCATTCCAATAGCACGTACTAATATTCTTTTAACACATCCTATCTGCCAAATGATTATTACATATGAATGCGTGAAGGACAGCGTTGCTATAGGTAATATTTTGTTGTACTAAGAAGAAAATTAAACTCATCCACATTTAGCATTGTGCATGTGCATAAATCATTTTTGTTTACAGCTACTTATATTTATTATTAATAATTATTTATACTCAATTTTGTTAATTAATTCTTCTTTTTCGTGTGTTTTATTTTTGCTATATTCCTTATATATTTTACTATACTTTTGAATCGCACTTTTCGTTACTTTGCTGTATCCTGTTATTGGGCATTGGGGATATTCCTCAGTATAAATCCTTGTTTTACTAATTCTTAATTTCCTAATTTCCACCTTCTCTAAATCACCTTGTGAATATTCTGGAAATATGCCAGACCTACTCCCGTAACTAACCTTAGATCTCTAAGAGTTTTTTTGTTCTATTTGTTTGTTCTTTTGCCGTTCTTCTTCTTCTATTATTTTGATACTGATATTTATTTTGATCCTTCATTCTAATGATTTTTATTTCTATTTCCTGCTGAAACTTCTCCCGGTTCCTCTTAACTGTCTTTTTTATTTCATTCAGTACTTTCGTAGGTTATTTTCATTCTAGTGTATATATATCTATATATATATATATATATATATATATATATATATATATATATATATATATATATATATATATATATATATATATATATATATATATATATATAGTCTTTTAATTCTTTGTTCCGGTCCTTTGCTCTACCAGCTTTTTCTTTCTGCATTCTTCTGGTCTCCAGTTTTCTTGCTCTTATTTTCTTTGTTGCTCTCTCTTTTATTATCATTTTTTTAATTTTTTTTTTCTCTTATTTCTGTCTCTCCACTTTCACTCGTACCTGTCATGTGTTCTCATTTATATCCCTTCATGATGTTTACTTCTTCCCTTGACTTTTTTGTTCCTATTATTAGATCTATTTTTTTTTCTTTAAGAGCCTTCATCTATTCAATGGCTCCCCGTTGGGCTATTGAGTTTTGTAATTTTAATAATAGTATTATATTTAGGGATTATATATTTACCTTTGTTTAAGTTATAAGTGTATGTACTTATTTTAAAGTTTAAACTCCACATTGGGCTACTCAGATAATTTTAATATTTTATTTTTATATAATTTTTTTATATTTAGTGTGTGTTTGACTTATAACTTGTAACTTGTTCCTGAACTTACCTCCTTTATCTTACCTTTATCATTATTTAATACTTAATTTCTTTACTTACAAAATACAACTTACAAAATTTTACTCTGAAATTTATAGATTTTGTGGTTTCAAACGTAAATAATGATTTCCATAACAATATAATATTGAACTTAATAATGTTGTTAATTGTAAACAAATGTTTGTTCCATAGCATACGAAGTTAAATTTACCCTTATTACCTTAAATTATTATACAATGGGTCTTGGTATTAACTTAGGATTTACCTTAATTTTGATTGTTTTTCTCAATTTGTGAACTCCTCCCTCCACATACCATTGTACTAGCTCCTTTCATCCCATACTTCACTTTTCTTGTGCACGCACGTCTTTCAATTTCTTGTATTTTCTGAATGTTTTGTTTGATCTACTTGTCGAGATTTTGTATTTCTTGTTCTGTTTTCTATTTCCCTATTTGTATCCCGTTTATATCGTCATTTTCCCTGGTCTTTTTTGTTCCTATTCTTAGATCTATTTTCTTCTTTTCAATAGCCCCACGTTGGGCGCCAATTTCGTAATAGTGATATTTATGGGGTTACATTATTTACCTTTACTTAATTTAACTTTTATTCAGTTCAAACATTTTTGAGAGCCTTGTAACAGGACTTGTAACTTTGTAGGCTTGTAACAGGATACCTGCTACCAGCTAAAATATAACAAAATAACCAAGATAAAATTACGAAATATACTACCTAAAAGTTTTTTTGCTTTCGCAGGAGAAAATGATGTACCTATATATATCGTCGCGTCGCAGTTCAACTCTTGTACATAATATTTCTGCATGGGTTAAAAATCACGCCAAATTCATTTAGGCTCTAGCATTTAGATGATATGCAAATAATGCTTTATCCCTTTTACTACTAAATGATAATTCACTCGGAAGGATATATATTTAATAAAATTCTTAATGCCACATCCAAATTTGAAAAGGAACTGTAATTCTTTTAATTTCTTAGAAGTATCAAAAAGTGAAATACTTAAACAAAAACTCGGGTGCACCACTTTTTTTGAATTTAATAAATAAATTTTGAGTGTAATAAATTTATCAATTCCTCACAACTGGTACGACTAGGAACATGTAGTGTTACCGCTACCTTGATTACCATAAGTGTCTATGTGATTTTTAAGAAAATGGCCGGCTAGAATTATCAAAAGAATAATAGAAATTGACAAATTCTTGTTAATATTAAAAATTTAAAGTTCGATATATTTTATAATAATGTGCTTAAATGTGATAATGCTTAGTATAAAAAATAATTCAACTTCAATTCAATTACAGGTAGCCATGTGGAAGCTATTGAGTCTGTTCCTTTGCATTATGTTACAAGTGATATGTGAAAGACTAGTTGGTGACCACATATGTCTTACGGAAGAGAGGTAATATAACAAACTTAATAAAACATATTAACGTTACTATTACTATATAACATTACGGACTGTACTTATATTTTATGTAGCTTTATCGATTTCTAGGTATCTACAACCTTAAAAAACCCTTTCATTTTTTTTCTACGTTCATCCAAAAAATAAAACTTTATTGAACTATATTTAATGTAAAAACTTTTGTTGAACTCATCTGTCATTCGGCCTGACGGCCTCGTTGGACAATATCACGTCGCATGCAATAATTAAAACACATTAAGATTACTACAAATATAAATAAAACAGGTAATTAAATAATAGTTGCTAAATAAAAGCGGAAAATATTTGTTTAAAAGCAAATTAAATTGTTTAAAAGTCAACCTATTTATGTAACCAGTTGGGAGAAGTACTATTTTATGTAACGACCAGATTTCTGCGGAACCAACACCAAACAAGCTATAAATTTGGACACAAAGACACAAATATACAAAGCTAATAACTAGGGTTAAGTTGACCTGACTCTAATAGAACAATTATGACTAACTTTCCGTTTACTAAACTAATTGATTTTGAACCCGAATTTACTGTATGAAAACCTGCCGGAAACTGCATAATTTCGGCTAAGATTGTCGCTCTAGCCCTCGTTGGGCGGGACCAAGGATGACCTTTCATCGCCTTTAAGTAATACCACTTACCGGAGGTAAAATCAACAAATCCTACGGGACCTACTTTACATCTTACATATTCTCAGGAAACTATTCCCGTACGCTAACGACATCTGGTTGCAAAATAGGAACAAAATAGGAACTCTAAACTAGGAAGTTTACATGACATTTCTGCGGTAGTCTTTCTGCATTAATTAGTTAACTACTTGGCCATATTGCCCATATCGGAAACCATAAATTGACACTTCTAACTGCCGTTGACCTAAGAAATGACAATTATTTATAATTATGGTCAAATCTTTTTCGTGCCGCTTTATGGGTAGCCCCGTTTATTGACACTAGGACCATGGATATCTTACTTTTTGGTCGGTACACATCTGTTTACTCTTTAAGTTTTGAAATTTGGCTGTGATCGTACTTAAGAGAAAACACAATACAAGATGAATTACCCATTTAATGTGGACCTTCTTACAATTCCTTGAACACTTACTTACTTCCCGAACAGAATTATGGACTGGACTTATACCATTTTGATACAATATTATCGACGCTTAAGTAGGTCAGTTCACCGCAACGGCAGGCACTCCAAACTCATAATAAACACTTGATACACCTTTGACATAAGATGGTCATCGTCAGGGGCATACCAAATATTGGTCGATATCTGTTATTTCCAAAATTTTGGCCTCTTTAGGTTTCAAAATTCTTGAACGGCTTTTTAAGTATGCCACAAGTTTTCCATAATCTTGTTATATCAACGTTCCTGTTTATTTTAAAGTCGCCTATATCATGGAATATTTAGTCCACATCGAAGATTTTTTTTCTTGAATGTAGAAAGTAAGCGAGAAGCACTTCTTCGTTTATAGCACTAACTGCTCTATTTTCATCAAATTTTCAAATTGTAGATGTTCTTTAAAATAGGTTACTTTGGACTCTTCTGGAATTAGATTGGCTCTAGCTTCTTTGGCGTCTTGAAAAATATCAGTCGAAATTTCCAGATCCATATCTTTCACGATTTTTCATCTTCATGCTACTTACACAATGTTTAATTAAAACCCCTCGTTAGAAACAAAATAAATAACAATCAAAGCTTTCTCGACAAATCCATGCAGAATCTAATTAGCAATAAGCTATTTTTATTTTATATTTTTTGGAGAAACACTGTTGGCTCTGACATTGACAACTGACAAAAAGTCTATGTTATAACATAAATTATTTTATTGTTTATCACTGAAAAAGCATTTATATGAAAGTGTTCGAAAATGTTGTATTATACACGTGAGTTACTACATATAAGTCAAGAAAATGCCCACTTGCCATTCGAGCTCGCAGGTTAAACTTTTCTTGCGTGACATATGCGAAACATAACTTTACACTGTTTTATTCATTAATACGCGCCGAATATTTGACGCATAATATGTTAAAATTGGATGAAATATACAAAGCCGTCAAAATTAATCAATTGACTGAATCATTACCAAACAAAAACCGGTGTGATTCTGTAAAAAGCTTAATTGTGTTTCAGTGGTTCATCAGTCAATATTTAGAAATATTTCATGCTTCAATGGTCATCGAGGGATGATATAAGATCTAATGTAACTAACAAACACTTCCAGAAACGTATTTAAGTCGTAACTAAATTTATTACCAGGGAGCCAGATTCTAGATGATTTAAACCAAACCTCTTTCACTTATACAATCGTGTGGATATGAGGCTATTACTTTTACTTTCCTCGCGATACTTACATCGTATTTAGAGTCGGCTCATGTAACTACTCGACTGATTTAACAAGGTCCATATGAATCGTTCCGGCGACTTAGCGATAGGTACATTCTAGACCGGTAAATTCCTTTTGTGTTCTAATTTCTTAAGCATATGTATATATGTATATTATTGTATATACACGTAGTCATAAGGTGGCAGCAGTAAACTGATCCAGAATCATCGTATATTTTCTTTGCCGAAAATAAAATAATGAAATAATTTTATCAACTACTTCGTTCAATAATGTTGGAAATACATATGAGTTTTAATATATTTTTTAAAATTCTCTAAGATATTTTTACTGGAATACTGCTTCAATCGTGTATGGGAATATTTGGATTATATCTACTAAACAGTGTTAGTTAATTTTAAGCTTAAATTTTAACTAGATCTTAATATTAATTTTAATTAATAAAATTGTATTGTGACCAAATATACCTCTGATACCGGGCTTTCATTTAATCCCGAAACCCACGTGACATAATTACATTGAAAAACCTCACACCCGCCTATGAATTGCCCATGAAATCTATGAATTGATATTTTATAGGGACTTTTATTTAGTTATTTAGCTATAGTAGCTTCTTAAATATGAACTTATAGAATTTTATTCACTAGTAAACAGAAATAAACTGATCACGTGGGTTGCGGGATTAAATGAAAGCCCGATATATGTAAAGTGGTCAATAAATAGTATGGCATGATTCTGAAACCTGCATAGTTATGCAACATAATTTAATTTAACCTTAGATTGGCTAACCTTCTATCGTTTAGGCGCCAGCAATTTGTATAAAATTGAGCACTCTTCACCCCCAAGTTAAATTAATAATCACATTGTTGTTTCTGACAGTTGCAAAAATCCCGTATATTGTGTTTGGACTTTGGACAATATAACACTTACTGTTTCAAATGCCCTAGAGCATTTTGTAGCCAGCACCAGTTTAAAACATGTCAATATATGTACTTTTTTCATATAGGTATTTCTATTATGGTTCATATAGGTAATTCTATTATGGTATAATATGTTTCATTTTAATTAAAAATGCAGTTTAGTACCAGTAGAATAAATGACAAAAGTTCATTCCTGTCCAGTCCAAAAGGCAATTCCAATAAAAATTACGTATATTTTACGTATTAGTCCGGTTGCCATATATTGCCCGGTAATAGTCCGGTTGCCATAACTATATATTTTATGTAAACCCTAAATGATTGTATTAAGTTTTCCTTATTTCTTAATTATTACAAGGACATATTGAGCTGCAAGAAAATTAATGTTAACATGCTGTCACCCCATGAGCAACTCGATATATTCAATACGGCGGCCAATATGGCGCCAATATGTGATTTGAATTTGAATTTGACCTCAATAAATGAAAAAAATTGTAGAAGGTTGGCCATTAAGTTTTCATTTGACTATACCCAGATTAGTTCTAACCGCGAGTGTACAGCAAAGAAACACGTAAACGTTGGTAGTGTCAAGGTGTTCGAAACTGGTATTATTTATTCCCGAGTTATAGACTTAAGGCAAGCTCACGACAAGTAGGTGTCAGTAAAGTTTTCTCTCATGAACTTTCGCCTATACCAACGTCAATATGTACAGACTCTGGTGGAGATATGAGGATCTGCAAATCTAAATCCACCTTAAAGAAACACCTTTAGGTTTCTTACTCAACAAGAAATAAAAGGGGAGAACACAGATATCGTTATTGATGGGTCTGCACTTTTATGTTGTACACAGTGGCCAGAAAACGGGACTGTAGAAGACCTTTCGTAAAGGTACTTAAAACATCTACAACCATGCATTTGCAGCATGGAAATGTTCACCTTGTTTTTGATTGGTACAAGGGGTATTGTACTAAAGACTGTACAATATTAGGTAGATCTACCAAAGTTCGTAATCCCACATTCATGATCCTCTTCCTTCAAATTTCGAGCTCCAGTGGAAACAAGAAGCAATTGATTGAACTCATTTGCAATAGCTCTCTCTCTCTCTCTGATTATTATCGCTATTATTATTTAAATTAAAAAAAAAGTATTTATATCATGTCTAAAGGATAGACTCTAAGCAGCCTTAAAATAATGCCAGTAATTTTAAACATTGCTACAGAAGATGAATGTACATAAATAGACCATTGGAGATAAATTATGTGCTCAATCCCGATCAACATCCCCGATCATGGCTTCTCATGCGAATGTAATACCGTATTTATTACTAACATTATTAATAATAGTGCCCATAAAATAGTCGATATCAGGGCAATTGACATTTAACCATTCAAATTGAAAGTGATAGTACTTATACGGCAATATGAAGAATAACCTTCAGTGTGATTTAAGATAGAATCTTCAGTTTCTATCCATTGCGTTATATTAAACATGTAATTATCTAATCTAAAAAATACCACCGTGTCATGTTGACCATCTAATTACTCGAGATAATTTCAAGTTAAATTAACTTATATTGTTTCCATTGTTGCTATCTAGGAAAATGGATAAGAACAGTTTTTACAAAATTGTGTTTACACTTAAAAAAATTAAATTTCAGCATTTTGCCGTCAAAAATATGACAAAGTGGGCGATTGTTTAAGCTACTAAAGTACAAAAGCAAGACTATTAAATAAATAATAACTGTTATTATACGGCGGCTTTGCAGCACCGCTATCTAAATAATTATTTATAGATTTGCATTCAAAGCAAATGCATATTTAATATTCGAAACCGTTGCAATTCAACATTAGTCTAAATATTTAGCTATACCTACCGGCTACTTCATTAATTTGCAAACCAAATTTATTTAAAAGCATTATCATATTACACCACACATGGTATATGTGATTAACTAATGGATTAGTAACTATTTTTTTCAGAATGCTTGTAAAATATGTCAATACGTTTATATTCCAATTAGAGTAAAATTATAATATAATTGATGGGTACAGTAACAAACAATATTGATAAATAAGATTTGGTCAAAATACAGTAGCATCATAGAATAATTGGAGCATAATATTTCCCTTTCGCATTTTATCACCGTCTTCTTTAAATAGTACCTTAAATATGGCAGATATATATGTATATTCACTAGGTAATTTTCTTTTTGGCATATATTTTTTTGAACAGATGTTGCTATTATAACAATGATTTTGATAAATGGTAGTTGTTACATTATCGGCTGCTACATCTAGCTTTTCGGGTATTAGACTATAACTAATACGTAATTCTATTAGCTCATCCGTTAGCCAGTTTTAAAGGTACAGGCCCGCAGCCTGACTTAAGGCTAAAATATTTTCAGAAGGGGCGCAACTTTTATTTTATAAATAAATATTAAGAAGAAATCAAGAAAATAATAAAGTACAGAGGAAAAATATACAAATATGCATTGTCGGCAAATAAGCAAAATCTGCATTCCTTAGAGGTATACAATATACATATGTAAACCTAAAACTAAATAACATAAACAAATCACCGAAAAACAAATATAGATTGAAGATAAATTGTATATTTTTCTTCTGATTAAGTTGTGATGAAATTTGTAAACGTTTGTTTTGAGTTTTCTTAACGCCAGAAATGCTAAAATGCTACCTTTGTAGTCTAATCAACAAGTGCCATTTTGGTGCATTTATCTTAGCCTTAACTTTTTGAAAAATTGGGGCCAGTAAAAATTACAAAAGTTATAGACAATTGAGTAAAAAAAGGGGGGATTTCATTTTGTGCCAAACATCTCAAAAAATATTCCCGTAATCTTTTTATTGTATATTAATGCTTTTTATGCTTGTCTGTTTCACACGGCCTGGTTTGTTTAAGTTGTACGTATGTATATTATGATTCTATATGTCTTACGGATTATATTGGAGCTGCTATTTTCTCACATTTCTCAATATATATATATATATATATATATATATATATATATATATATATATATATATATATATATATATATATATATATATATGTATATATATATATATATATATATATATATATATATATATATATATATATATATATATATATATATATATATATATATATATATATATATATATATATATATATATATATATATATATTGTGTGTGTATGTATAAGTACACTTAGCCGCAAAAATAACGCACAACCCAAAAATTATGCTCAATTTCAAAGATTTCATTTTTAGGCTTATACGCTGTATGGAGCATTAGCAACAACAACGGATGCATAAAGAAACCATACTGTAGCCTCATATTTTCTGAACATTTGGTTTTTTTAATTTCTCTCATATCTGCAACAACCAAGAAAATACAGTTTTATGCCAGAACATATTTTTTTTTTATTTAAATAACATTTTGACATTTAACTAAGAATAATAACACTAACAATAATTATAAATACATACGAAAAATGTACATATTAGTAGTGTTGCCACGTCTAATTCTAATAACTGCACATCGCTGAGGAATACTCGATATTAAATTGGATATTTGATTTTGGACAAGTCCATTCCAAATATCAGTAACCATTATTTGGACAACATCTTGCAGATTGGCAAGAGGGGGTCATGCTGTCTCAGTACCCTACCAATAATATCCCATAAATTTACAGTAGGAATATTTACTTCATGTAAATATTCATTGACGATGTGCGCTACATGTAGTCTTGCGTTATCGTGTATTAGTAAAAAAATGTTCTCAATGTACGGAGCGAAAGGGACAACGTGTCAGACAAAACGTCATTGATATATCTTCTTTCGCTATTTAAAGAACCCCCACGTAAAGGTACGATATCCGTCCGTGCTGTGAAGGAAATACCGGCCCTAAACATCGCAGATCCTCCATTAAATAAATTTATTTCACGTATGTTGTACGTTCCCAGTCCTCAAAGTCCAGTTTATAGGCTCCCTGGCGAATTGCAGTGTAGCTCTGCGGTGGCCTGCACTTAATCTAGGGCCTGTCGCTGGAACTTTGACATGTAAATTGTGTTCAGAAAGACGTCTCCTAACAGTATCAATGCTTAGTTGAATATTATGAAATCCACTGAGTTCTGTCAAAAGTTTCTTTGACGTGGTAAACCGTTCTCTTAAAGCACACAATCTACTAATATAGCGATTTTGACAACGGTATTTACCCGAGGTCTGCCTTGTCGTGGACATTATGTTATAATCATTAGTTTCCCTGAAGCGTTGGACAATACGAGAAATTGTATGTGCAAATCCTAATCTCAAACCAATGGCGTTGTAGCTTACTGCTTCGTTATGTAACGCACTTGCTTGAACACATTCATCACGAGTCATATTCCTTCTAACACGGTCCATTTTCACCAAAGAACAAATCACAAATTATGAACTCAATTATTCAATTTAAGACGATACATACATAAATAAATAAAGGAATTGTCAAAAACTGATATTTGCTGATATTGTTGATTTATCATACCCTACTTTGTTTGTTAAAGTGAATAAGTATCCGGTAAAATTGTGATTTATTGAAGAAAAACATGTTCTGGTATAAAACCGTGGATTTTCTTTGATAATCAAAATCGACTTATCGGTTCGGGAGAAAATCACCTTTGAAATTGAGCTTGATTTTTGGTTGGTTGTTCCTTATTTTTGCGGCTAAGTGTATATATATATATATATATATATATATATATATATATATATATATATATATATATATATATATATATATATATATATATATATATATATATATATATATATATATATATATATATATATAATTATATAGCAAATTAATTAATAATAAAGCAAATATTTGCTTATTTCTATGTAATGAAATGCTACAAACCCAAGATTACTTTTCACAAAATAAATATGAATAGCAAAGAATTTCAAAGCTAATATATATATATATATATATATATATATATATATATATATATATATATATAATACTTGGATGGTCAGAGAAAATATGCAACAAAGGCGTAATATAAATATAAATTATATATCTGAGGTAAGAGCCTGCCTGTAGCAATTTCGTTAATGTGCTGGTTTTTGCGGTCATCTTAATAAATTAAAAAAGCATCATAAAAAGTGAGGACGTAAGAAAGTTAATGCATCACGACATAAACTCGTCTTAATAATAAAGGTTTATCTGGATGGAAAGGATATGGATTACATATTCATAAATTCTGGTTTTTGCACAACTGAGTAACCGTGCTCCAAATAGCTGAAGATAATTTCCCAAATTAGATACACTTGAAAGTAAATTTCTCCTTTTACATGGAATTTAAAATAAAAACAATCACAACTTGTCAGTTTGGATAATTATATAAGTTTTATTTATTCTCGATAGGTACATTTCAAGTCGCGCATGTTTTCAGTAAAGTATATATGTTAAGTTTACCTCTTTCAGTTATAATACATGTATTTTTTCTTAAAGAACTTTTATCTAACTTGTGGTTGTTGGGATAAGATCATAAAAATAGTATATAACAAAAATATGTTATGATATTTAATATTTTCTGTACCATTTTACTATTTTTATATCACTATATATCAATATTTTAAGATGCCCATGTATTTGTATATGTAGATTCGCGTAATTTTTCGCTCTACAATTTTTCTTAATCCTGTCCACTTTTCCTTATAATTTCTTTTTTTTTTTTCATTTTAAAATGGGTATGATTTTATTGAACACCAGTTTAATGTGGCTTTGATGTTCAAATAATTAGATTTGTTCTCAGAATAATAGATCTGTCACCAACTTGTTAACACCAAACTATACCAAAACGACTATTTATAAATGTATGTACAATCAACCAAACACGTAACTAGTCCGCAAATAAAATAAGTAGATTCGTTCAAAGAATGATAGATCAATCATCCACTTGTTATAAAAATACACTAGAGTATAGCCCCAGGGTGCAACAAATGATTTTATGTCGAGTGCGGCTTCAATTATTTTCAATTATTTTGGTAACATAAATTTATTAATCCGAACAGAAAACAGATTAATTGGACATAAGTTACGATGATTATTGTTTGATGTTGGATAACAAATGTTATAAATTTGGATACATATTTAGAGACGCTTATGTTAATCTGAAATAAAAAATAATTTCTTGGATTGAATTTCATAATCAGAGGATTTCGTTTGATGACAAATAATATTTATCATGGTGCCAAAAAAAATGATTCCCTTTTAAAATTCATTTATTTTTCCCCCTTTCTCATGTTATTCGCATGAGCTGTTCTATCCGTTTCATGCGAATAACACCGTCCCTGGACTATACCTATTACCCTCAAATATTTGTTGTATATGCAGTGCCAGTTTTATTGAATAATCTAGTCATTAAAAAAATGATCTATACTAGCTCTACCTACAATAGCATCCTTGTGGATGCTATTGTAGGTCCTGTATTTATAAATGGGCCCTTAAATGCACAACGTTATGTGGATATTCTTCAACATCCAGTGGAAAATTATTTAGATAATATTAATTTAGTAGGTCCGCTAAATAATATTTTTGTCACACTTCTTTGTGATAAATCCAATTCTATTGCTGCGGCATAGGATGATTTGGATGGATTTTCAGCAAAATATAATAACGCGTTGAGTTCTGTGTCTTCTCCTGTTTTTGTTCTTCGCCTTTCCCTTTTCTTGTCTCTCAGAGATTCGGTATTCCTAAACTTTGCATAAATGTTTTTAAAACTATTTTTGGAAGGAGGTAGCCTTTCTCGAAATAACCTAACATACTCCCTCCGAGCAAGAGACTTATTCTTGTTGCACTGAATATAAATTTCAAGTAACTCTTTTCGCTCTTCCAATGAATATACCATTTTCAAAATAACTTGCTTCTTTACGAACACTACGTATTTTTTACGCTAATATCTAAGAGAGTGAACTACTACCTCACAAAAAACTGGATGACATCTGTCAACAAATAAACAATGCAAATATGCATTGTTTCCAGAGGTATCTTGATGTTCTTATTTTATAGTTGACACCCGTAATGTGATAAGTTTTTAGTAATATCTCACAAACAGGTGGAATGATTATATAACAATTTTGGATTCAGAAAATTAAGGACATTATTTTGGTCTAAAAATATACGTGGTGTTCCATTTAAAAAAATCATGTTTTATTTTCCACCCTGTATATTTTACGAGATTTTTAATATCTGTTCCCAGATTATAAAAATTCATCAAAAACCGTGTCTACTCCTTTTTTGAATGAGTTAAATCGGCAAAGGATAAGTGAGATAAGGGGGGTGTCAATCTTAAGAGACTTACCCGGTACCTACTAAAGTACTAGTAATTTCTATAAAAAATATAATCTCATGTTATAGAATTCCTTAACTTACATATTTTTGGGTAGATTTTTCATCTAGTAAGTAATACTCCTTATCTTTGTCGGATATATACCCATCCCAATAGTAGGTATTCACGATATTACGATAGTCTCGCAGAAGAAACTGCAAACAGTTGGAGCACTACAACACTTTTTAATTTTACTCAGATATTTATTTGCTCATAGCCTATAAAAAAGCGTGTCAAGTTGGAATTACAAAGACGTATGTTGTAACATACACCCTTGTTATTATTATATTAACAAGTTGATTGAGAACAAAGGTCTTACATACAAGTACAACTATGTGATACTATTACGATAGAAATATTTTAATAACAGTTGTATTATTATATGAAATATACAACTTCATTTTGTAAAAATATACATATAGTCGAATGGTCATCTGAAAGTAGAAGAGAAAATTATGAGATGTAATTTAACAATAATATTATTAACCTGAAGCCTGCATTAAACTTTATATTTGCCTCATAATAATTATTTTGATGTTTTGGCAATTTAAGTTATAATGAGTTAGTTAACCTTTCAAATGTTGCATAACGTGTAGAACATATGCCAAGGAATTCTTTAAAAATCTTCATGGCGACAACTAGAATAACTTGCCTTAGTATGTGGGAGAACAGTATTTAATACCTATATAAAATATCAACCATTGTCCCATAATCGCTTCCTCCATATACTAGTGTATATGATTAAAAGAATTAAATGTAATCACAATGCGAAAATTCTAAATGTTGTATTCGTAAACCATGGTAAAAATTTGTTTAATTAATCTAGATTTCAGTAGAGTATTTTCTACCAGAATATCATCGTTCAACTACATGTTACAGGTACAACAATAAGTATTTGAAAATCCACTTTTATTTATATGTATTGATATTACTGCGGGTGATACAATATTAATTATAGTATTCACTCGTGCCGGAACAGCTATTTATGTAACCATTTGGGAAAAGCACTATTTTGTGTAACGAGCAGATTTCTGCGGAACGAGCGCCAGCGAGTTCCGCAAAAGGATGCGAGTTACATAGAATAGTGTTTCCCGTGTTTTATACAAGATTTTTATTTCTAATGTTGACCAATTTTATATTTTATGAGAAGAAAATTGAATTTTATACGTTTAACAATAATCCAGTAGGTATTACGGTTTGATAGTTTGTCACTTTCATAGCTTGTCAGTTTCATAATTGTCCATAAATAACCTACTATGGAATGAACTTAACAAAACCAGTTGCGTAAAATTTTACTTTTCGTAACTGGTTATGAAAAGTAAGACGTTTCATAACGTCAGAGGGTTTTGAAAAATGTTACTTTAAATGCCAGAATTAGAAAGTAGCTATTTACATAATCAGTTGGGAAAAGTACTATTTTGTGTAATGAGCAGATTTCTGCGGAACGAGCCCTAGCGAGTTCCGCAAAAGGATGTGAGTTACACAAAATAGTGTTTCTCAACGTTTTTCATACAAGATTTTTTCTACTTTTCACCGATTTGATATTTTATGAGAAGAAAACTCTGAATTTCATACGTTTAAAAACAATCCAGTATGTTGTACCGGTGTGACTGCTTTTCACTTTCATAGCTTGTCAGGGCTAAATAACCTACTATGAAATGAAATTTATTTTCAACCACATAAATAATTATGACATTACTGACTTTTTAAAATTTCACATTACTGTCTTCTACTTCCCGTCTCGACTTCCCTGCTCGATTTCTCTGGCGCATGCAATGATTAATTGGTGAATGTATGTAATGTAAAATTATTGGATATTATTATAAAAGTGAAACAAAAATCTAGGTAGGCATGTATTTATTGAAAACTTTATTGAAAATTCTTCTTTATTTAAAGCAAACAAAATCAAACCATTTTTCTTTGTAATAATGTTTAATACTGACAATTATTTGTAAAATTAATAACGAAATTGGTATTATTATAAGCATTGAGCGAAATTTTAAGCCATCTTTGATGCTACTGGAAAATTTGTATATCCTGCGAAGGTACTTCATTGGATGTGGCATCAATAGTCGTAGGCATATTAGCAGATTTAGACAACGATAACAAATTGGCCGTCTGGATTTGACTGACTACTGATGACTTGACATACCCCTCTTCTACAACACTGGATTTCCATCCGCCTAACTTCTTCAGTTGGAAAACATTGGCACCATCAGCCATCACAGTGAGGCAGTAATGTAGCGACAGTAAGTCTAAAGGCATCCAGTAAAGGTCTCTAATTTAGGGAGCTTCAAAAAGGAAGCCACTTTTTTCGGAAAAGCTGCTATTGAAGAATACCCTAAAACTTGATTGCATAGCTTGCATGTCTCCACTGCACAAAAAATCTTTGGTTTTGAACAGATTTACGCAAATCAATATATTTTCTGACCCTCTTGACCCAGTGCGGCTCTGTAATCATAAAAGATACTTCTATAACTTTACGTATCCTGAATTTCTATTATATTTTTTTGTTCCAGAATATTAATGTCAGTGACCTTCATTTTCAGGAGTTCGCCACTTCTACATGCACCAGAGACTGCAATAATAAGTGCAACCTAAAAAAATCGTTAACCTCTGATATTTTTGTCGATCAAAAACAAGTTATATATTATTTTTCACGTAAAAAGTAAAACAAAATTCTGCTTACTTCCTCAGACCTAAAATTCCTCAGGCGCTTTAGCCAAAAAATCATCCTAATTTTGTCTTGAAAATACACTCGATTTCTTAGATTTAAAGCCTATATTTTGTCGTTTCAAAAACATCGTCAGCTTTGCATATTTCGAAATGTCCTTTTTGTCTTTAAGTTCTACCATGGTCCTTAGCATGCTGTAGGTAGCCCAGAGCTTGGATGGTTTTTTTTCATCACAATTCATCACAAAATGGTACTCCAATTCATCAAGAGCCAAAATGGCACCAATATATTTGTTATACGTGAAAGTGCAAGTTATAATAGATGCAAATATCCAAGTCGAGTTCATACTACTGATGATGATGTCGATCCAACTTCACATGAAATGTTGGGATAGGTATAACAGAGGATAATTAATTTAATTTCTGTATAATACTCAGTGCCTGTAATTTGCTTTGGCTGTAGAATAAATTGCCATCAGTTATATTATATTGTCATCAATTATAAATCAATGAAGCATTTTATTTTTATAAAACAATCGTTGTGACCTTTTGGCACACGTCCTATTGTCGCTCGTCGTAATGTCTCCGCGACCTTTTGACGCGCGACCAAATGACCGCATCCTATTGACGTAAATCCACATTATTTTGACATTATAGTTTGACATTATGAGAATGGTGTACCTACTGGTTAAGCCAGTCCTATACTGGTAAGATAAGTAATCAAATTCCATTCCTGAAACGGGGTTCTTATTTTATTTGTTAAGGACCCGGGGCGCCATCGGGGGAGTACGTATCTCGCGAGGCTTGTATTAGCGTATCAGTTTATTTAAAAAATCTTCACGTGAACTGTTCTTACATGTGTGTAGATCACTAATCAAATATTTTATAATAATTTCAATAATTCTTTTTTTGGCATTAATTTTTTAAATATTTTTAGTAGTAAGCAAAAAACTATTAGGGACGCAAAAAGCCCTAGCTACGCCACTGGGGGTATCCATATTATAATGTGATTATTATATTATTTTCATACTTTTACTTATTGTTTTCATACTTATACATTCATATCTATGTATTGTGTTCTAACATTAATTTGCGCTACAGAGCTATAGAGCTAGGTACTTACTCTAAAATTGATGTGTTCCAGATACTCAATAAATGTTACCGAGCACTATGTAAGAAACGTTACCGTGAGAAACTA
>CAXKVY010001506.1:0-93286 GCA_964058915.1 Tetropium fuscum
GCAAAAATGTGCTTCATTTTGTGAATTAAATCCCTCAATTTTTGGATAACTTGTACCTTATTATTTACGAATATACACCTAGTAATATAATATCTACAAATACGTTCTATATCTACACATTTTTACAACGCATGATCGTGATTTTGTGTACAATGTAAATACTCAAACATATTCTCATACCAAAGTTATAATATATGATCCTAACACTAACTGCTTTTCCCTATCGTTGTACTGTAATTATAGACATAAACAACATCACAAGCCAACCATTTATTTCAGATGTGACAACCAGGATTCCCTACATGTCTTCGTTCACATAGACGGTCGAATGGAAAAAATAGAGAGTTTTTGTGGCAGCACGCTGCCGAAACCCGTCATGTCGAATGGGCCTAGGCTTAAGTTAGAATTTCAAAGTCTCATCGCTTCTCGATACTCGAGAGGCATGAAAGCTACATATAGCTTTACCGAAAGTAAGTATATTTGTACAATTCTCTTAATAATAATATTAATAATGTTATTTCTGTATTATGCCCTGCTAAAATCAAATGCAGTATCTACAAAAAATTCGAAATCGGGTTTTCGGTGGTTTTAGTATCTTGGAATGGTATTCTATCTATTTACTAAAAAAAAATGTCGTTTGGCATTGGTTATATTAAAAAACACTACACATTTTATCGTATCTTGACAAAATATGTACCTTTCCTAAGCACAAATGCGGCATCTGAAGGCTACTAAATGTAATCCGAAATAGAAAATGTGCGGAAATATCAGATGTAGAGTTGCCTTAAATTATTTGTCATGCACAAACTTTAAAAATACAATAACAAGTAAACGAAAAGCAATAAAATCAATCCGTAATAGACCAGATTCTTGATTGAAAATCAACGACCCGATGGTAGATTTAGAGATGCCGTGCCCGAGCCCCATAGAAAATATAGTACTTACGACTATATTTTCTATGCCTATTGTCCATCTGCCAGTGTGTATTTGGACAGTGTGTGTGCAAATTTAATTTATTTTATTAGATGTTAAAATTTGTATTCGATGACTACTGGAGTGAATCGCGATCAGTTTTTTAAAAAGTTACATGCCTTAATTGGAAGTGAACGACAAGACAATTGTTTTAATTTTTCTCAAGAAAGTTAGTCTAAAATCGTTTATGAAGTGATTTCTGCTAAAAGTAAGTGTAGCATAGCTTTGGACTACAGACGTTTAAAACGTTTTGATATTTTAAAAGTTAGCGATGAAGAAGCGTTAATTGTGCCACTAAAACCAGGAGAAACGAATATCCAGTATTGTTACAAATGATGAGCTGTTCAATATACTTTCCGAAACTCACATCAGAATAGGCCATGGAGGAAGAACACGAATGCTTAAAGAATTGCAAGTTAGATACAAAAATATTACTTATAAAGTTGTAATGTTGTATTTAAATTTGTGTAAACAATGTCAAATTAAACACAGTGCGCCTAGAAAAGATATTGTTGTGAAACCAGTGGTCAGTTCCGAATTGAAATCTAGATGTCAAGTCGACTTGATAGACTTCTAGATCTAACCAAGTTTGTCCATATGCGACCTTTAAAAAGCAAGACAGCGGAAGAAGTAAGTTTTAGTTTCACGTGAACACCAAGTAGACAAAATAAATACAAAGTTTCAGCTACGATGTTCTTACAACAATGCGCGTTAAACACAATCTTATGCAAAACCAAGAAATAATAACTGCTCATAGCTATATGGTGGCTTTATCAGCCACCATAACGGTAATAGAAGAAAATAACTTACTGTACACTTCTATCAGTAACTTGAAGATGTGCTTGTGTCCAAATTGCGCTGATATGTGTACTGGAGTACCTATAACCCTGCAAATAATAAAAGAAATGTAGCATCGAATGTAGCATCGAGCATCGAGTAGTAATATTAATTACAACCAGTATATGATTTGGTAACACTTGTCTTGTTGAGTGAATTGATCTATACTTAATAGGAATAAAATTTTGAGTTCTAAATTTCTCTGATGGTGTCATTTCAGCCTCTGGAGCCTTTCCATGCCCAGTGGCATAAGCCGAACATTCCGTTGTCGCTTCCTATGCGTGGAATAGTCTTTGGTTCCGCTCATCTTCGCATCCCGCATCTAGTACATTTTGATGTTGTCGCTTCTTGATTTAATAAATTCTTTAAGTGATGCCACTACTAAATTAAGGTCAATATTTGGTTACGCTGTTTGTTTTCTCTTTCATTCCAAAATATTGCAAATATTCCTGTTTCCAGTAAACACATTTGGTTGTACAACAGTTTGCATCGCTACGAGTTTTAAATGATTGCTCACCGTCTTCTGAAATTATGGACAATGTTCCTTTAATTTCATTATAATCAATGACTAGTGCTTTAAAAGCATCACTTCTAGATGACCATAGAGTAGTATTTACTCTTTTAGGAACAATATTTTCTCACCGTCGGGTCGCGACGGCGCCGTTTAAAGACGCAGATTTTAAACATTCTGTTAACAAGTTTTTATCTATATGTAGAGATTGTATAAGAAGTAAACACAAAGTTTCTCTAAGAAATCACCAACTTCATATTTTTTTAACATTAGGTGGTCCTTTTGCATTCTGATAATGGTAGAGAATTCAGTAATCGGGTCATATCTGAATGTGGAAAGATGACTATGTCAAACACAGTGGAAAGAGCCAATCAGGACATACAAAATATGCTAACTGCATGGATGCAAGATAATGACTCAAATAAATGGTCAGAAGGTTTGCCGTTTGTCCACTTTGCCAAAAACACAACATATCACGAAGGAATACGCCAGAATCCATATGAAGCCATGTTTGGCGTTAAACCAAAAAGGAGCACAGCATCGTCATCTCTCCCTCGCGGATATATTGCAACATTGAAACCGAAGAACAGTTAGAAGCCTATGTTAACACTTTTGAAGAAAATTTGGGTAGTGACCATATTGATGACCATATTTCAGATGGAAGCGACGTGGATAACCAAAATACCATTGGAGTTAAGCTGGAATCTAGCACGTCTTCATCTCAAGCATTGACTGATCCGCAACCTAGAACGTCTTCATCTCAAGTACTGGCTGAACAACAAAAGCTAATTTCTTCAAAGAGAGTAGCCGCAAAAGAGGATCTTCTACTTCAAGCAACAAAAAGCCCCTGATGTCGACTGTGGTCGTACAGACCCTCGAAATGTATTAGCGGTTGTTGTTGGAATAGAGGTTTCAGGCTTTTATAAATTAGCAAACAAAAATTGTACCTTGAAACAGCTTTTCATCCGTAATCAGTTCGTAATTTGTAAAGAAAAGTTACTTTCCATGGATCAGGTTTCGATTCAAGAAACGTCGCTAAGATAAGCGGCTTGTGCTAATTCAAAAAGTGGAGAGCAAGGCTATACACGTTGCAATTGCAAAGGGAAGTGTTCGACGGCTAAATGCAACTGTAAAAGCAAAGGCCTTTTGTGCAATTCGAAGTGTCATGGTAGTTTAGGTTGTTGCAATAAATAAGAATGTCATATACTTTCTTGGTTTTTTATATTTCAGTTTAAAAAATAAAATGTAAAGGATGTCTCAAAATTAAGGCAAGATTTGAATTAAATAGAAAACACAGTTTTTAGTCTTTTGATTGTTATTTTTTTTTAATCATAAAGTACATAGGATAGGGTTATTTATGGAATAACACATCAGGCAAATGGCCTCCGCGGCGTTGCATGCACATACGCACTCCTCGAAATTTCCCATGACCATTCTGCATAAATGTGGCTGAATTTCGTTGATGCAGCGTGGAATCTCCTCCTTTAATGCACGGGTGCTTGTGGGCCTGTTGACATAGACCTGTGATTTCAAATAACCCCATAAAAAGAAATCTAATGCTGGTAAATCACACGATCTAGGGGGCCAATTCTGATCACCGAAACGAGAGAGTACACGGCCTGGAAATGTATCATGCAGTAATTGAATTGTTTCACGGGCTGTATGGCATGTGGCACCGTCTTGTTGAAACCACATATTAGCCACGTCAATATCATCCAATTTCGGCAGAAAGAACTGTGTTATCATGTCGCGATATCGAGCACCAGTAACAGTCACTGCTTGACCAGCCTCATTTCCAAAAAAATATGGTCCAATTATGCCTCCTACCCAAAATCCACACCAAACAGTGACACGTTGTGGATGCCTTTGTTTTTTTCGACAATCATATGTGGGTTCTCAAAACTCCAAAAGCGGCAATTTTGGCGATTAACAAAGCCATCAAGGTGAAAATGTGCTTCATCGCTTAGGATGATGTTGTTCGAAAAATCAGCATCCATTTGTTGATGTTCAATAATCCATTCAACGAACTCTCTTCACAGTTGACGCAGTTAAAACACTATTCCGACCATATTTTGTATGAAATTTACATTGTCCTACCCTAAACTGTCAGCTATCGAATTGTTTTTTGTTCAGGATTGCCAACACATTACTGCACAAATGGCGAAAAATTCAAATCTTGGGTTAATTTTGAGACACCCTATGTGTATGTTTATTATATTGACATTATTTTAGTTGTGTTTCGTGATTTGCAATGTTCCACTGTTTGTTTTAAGTTAAACAATTTCCTTAAGTTTATTGGAAAACTTTTCCCATGTAGTTTTAATAAATAAATATTACCTATAGTTTTATTTAACTTAGAGAATGTTGACTTTCACTGGTGTATCTCGACATTCACCGGATTTCATTGTTTCACAGTAACATATATAAGTTTCAAATTGAATGAATAATTATTTAGGTGTATTTTTCACATATCTATCAAATTTCTGAATTATTCGAAAGGGTTCAAAGCTTATTTGTATTCAACCCTTATTATAATTACGGGTTATAACATGGCTCTGCTTCTGCAGAGAAGCCTGGAAGAGAAAAAAGACTTACTTCACTGTACTCTGGTAATTACAGTTGTCATTTCCGGCTAATGCGCCAGTTGTAGGATATCGCCAACTTAGCAAATTGGTAGAGTAGTATTGAGGCGTAAGAGTATAACTTGCCTTGCCATTACAAACATAATGAAGACAAGCGACAATGTGCACATGGAATATTATAAATATACGATAAATATAGCACGGTATATTTAGCATAAATATAGCACGATAGGCTATTTTATATATTTTTGTTATAATTAATCATTTGCACTGATGCAGCAGCTAAGTAATTGTGTACCTCGAGTTCATTGGAAATGGTTAGGGATATATCCAGTTCGAAATTTGTCTGTTTACAAAGTGCAAAAAATTAAATCATTTTTATCAGGGGTCACAAACGTTTGTAGTATCCAATTAAAAACGGTGTGGTTTTAATGTTTACATTACAAATTTGGAAAAATATATAATTCTACTCAAGCTATAGCAGAGAGGACGTGAAATATTCACGCTGACTGTAGGTAGATATTTTTTAACTTTCTTATAGTCCTGAAATCAGTCAAAATTTTAACGTAGTTGACCAAATCGGGAGGCGAGACTGGAACCAAGAAGAGAAAAAGTTTAGGCACCAGAAAAAGAACTTTCGTATCATCACGGCATCGTAGCAAATCTGAATTTTTATTTACTTTTTATTTATTGTATAAAAAATTTAATATTACAGTCTGCTGCTAGCGTACTGTGAGTCCAAGCATTCTAGACAAGTGGTGACATAAATTCCTACCTCGAGAAAAAAAATGTGGTCGTATAGGAAATGAAATTTAAATATGAGTTTCCATTTCTTTTAACTAGCGCCTAAATGACGAACCTAACCTAAAAAAATTGCGCAGTTGCAAAAAACGGTTTCTTATAAATAACTGAAAAACTATAATTCCTATCAAAAAAGTAAAATAAGGAAGTTGTAGATATTACAAAAATCTATAAAAATGCTCCCATAATAATTTTCGATATTTTTCGTATTTTTCGAGTTATTTCGAAAATACCGCTAAAAATCGGGAGTACAAATAATAGTATAAAAGAAGTATAGATAATAGCAAGCTAAAAAAACCCTTTTTTGAAAAATTTAAAAATATCCATTATTTATGAAGATATATCGATTTTTCGAAAAAAAGATGCTTTCTTAAGTTCGATATTTCTCCTCGCAGGATCGTGATAGAGCATCGAATAAGCACTTATTTTGTTCGCGAAGAGTTGCTCTTTCATCCTATAAAAAGTTGTAACGATTTTTTTATTTCACACGTCAGAAAATTAATTTGAAAAAATTGCATTTTTTTGTCATGTTTTGGTTTAATACCTTTCTCAATTTTTATTTCAAGGAAATAGCAGTTACGGGAATCAATTGCTGACATTGTTTCACGAATCAAAGAAAAACATAACTCTCTATGGCCATTAGGAGCCGAGATAATTTTTTTTACAAAAAAATCTAGAAGGGCAAGAGATTCACACATGTTAATGCTAAATATCTATATTTTCGATAAATAAATACTACGATAAGATTCATTGATTTTTAGTATGCTTCCTATTAAATTTAAAAGTACTAAATTTGAAACTAAAATAGTAGGAGAATATGCAGATTCATTAATTATCGAAACAGAGGCAAATACGACTGAAGTTAATAACATTATTATAGTGGGGGATCAAAAATTTTATCAAAAATTTTATCAAAAACGACAAACTATGTCATTTTAAATTTTTTAGGTAGTATTAGAAAGAGGATAATCTATTTATTTCTGTTTTCTGGTTTTTGAGAAACACGTAGTAGAGACAATATTCAAAAAAATCAAGTATGCAGTGTATGATGACATATTAAAAATAATATTTTTTTTCTCAAAAACGACAACACAGTTTGTCGTTTTCACTCTGAATTTTTTAGGTAGTATTAAAAAGAGGGCAATCTATTTATTTCTGTCTTCAGTTTTTTTGAGAGACTCGTAGTATAGACAATATTCCAAAAAATCAAGTATGTAATGTATGACATATTAAAAATAACAATTTTTTTCTCAAAAACGACAAACTGTGTCACTCTGATTTTTTTAGGTAGTATTAAAAAGAGGGCAATCTATTTATTTCTGTCTTCAGTTTTTTTGAGAGACTCGTAGTATAGACAATATTTCAAAAAATCAAGTATGTAATGTATGACATATTAAAAATAACAATTTTTTTCTCAAAAACGACAAACTGTGTCACTCTGATTTTTTTAGGTAGTATTAAAAAGAGAGTAATCTATTTATTTCTGTCATCAATTTTTTTGAGAAACCCGTAGGAGAGACAATATTCAAAAAAATCAAGTATGCAGTGTATGATGACATATTAAAAATAATATTTTTTTTCTCAAAAACCACAAACTGTGTCACTCTGAATTTTTTTAAGTAGTATTAAAAAGAGGGCAATCTATTTATTTCTGTCTTCAGTTTTTTTGAGAGACTCGTAGTATAGACAATATTCCAAAAAATCAAGTATGTAATGTATGACATATTAAAAATAACAATTTTTTTTTCAAAAACGACAAACTGTGTCACTCTGATTTTTTTAGGTAGTATTAAAAAGAGGGCAATCTATTTATTTCTGTCTTCAGTTTTTTTGAGAGACTCGTAGTATAGACAATATTCCAAAAAACAAGTATGTAATGTATGACATATTAAAAATAACAATTTTTTTCTCAAAAACGACAAACTGTGTCACTCTTTTTTGAGAAATCCGTAGGAGACAATATTCAAAAAAATCAAGTATTCAGTGTATAACATATAAAAAATAATATTTTTTTTCTCAAAAACGACAAATTGTGTCACTGAATTTTTTAGGTAATATTGAAGGGAGGGTAATCTATTTATTTCTGTCATCAGTTTATCAAAATTATTGCAATCGGTAGATAATAATAGTATCTTATTTATTATCAAGAAACCCGTAATTAAGAACCGTATTTTTGTCAATTTTCAACTTAGATATGTGCAAAAAAACTGTGTTGATTTTGACATGAATTTAAAAAAAAGGAATTACTGTAGATCAAAAGAAGCCGAGTTACAAGACATTAACTTCTTAACGTGCAGCAGCCATTCTAATTAGCTTGTACATTCGAAAGTCGGCTGGTAATAAGTATGGTAATCAGTAGAAAGCTATAGACTTTTTTTTAATAGCGCGGTCGTAAGATGCGTCAGTAGCCGATAGTGGTGCTTATTTTACGCTAAATCAAGCTGTTCTATTTGATACATGGTGTCGCCCGGTTATAAATAAATACAAAAATATTTGCAATTTACTATTATATATTTAAAAGAGACATTAAAATTACGTACAGTGTCGTAAGAATATAAAAAAAATGGCAGCCTGTTCTTATGCTGGTTTTTCTTCTTCTTGTGTATCTTCTAAAGTTAGTTATTCATTCATTTTGTAAAACAATATTGTTTTAATTTATCCCTCTTATATGACTCATGCAGATTATATCTGACAATTATGACCATTTGGTACATTGTATAGGTATAATTAATTTATACATAAAAATATCACTTGAATAATTTTATTGTTTTGTCTGTTTCATTAGATTTTGGTATAAAAACTGGTACCCAGCTACCGGATTACCCATGTGCCTTTGTATTTAGTAGTAACGAATCTAGGGATGGTTATTTCAATAGTCCAAATTACCCAGGTTTCTATCCAAGGGATACTGAATGCCATTATTTCTTCTATGGAAGCTTGAAAGAAAAAGTACACCTGCATTTCAATTACTTCGACGTCGAAGGGGTGCTACCGTAAGTACGATGTTTCCTTCACTATGAAAACCTCCTTTCCAGCGACTATTTCCCCCGTCTTAATTTCCACCAATCACAAACGCGCCATTTTGAATTACAAATGGTTTCTAGATTTGGAAAAACTGTATGACAGCATTATTGTCATATTTCTTAAAATTATTGTCAATAAATTTTGTAATATTGTTTTTAAACAGTGCTAGTTAGCTTATGTAGTTAAAATGAGTCTCTTTGGAACTGATTCTATGACTAATATTGATCTGGGTACTAATATTGATCAATTGAGAAAAGTGTACCGTACAATACCGTTAAAACCCATACGTCAATATGGAAACAATACGGAATTCTGCAAGGCAAAGAAATACGAGTTTTTGGAAACCACAAGTTTAGAGCAACTAAACCTAATCCTGAATCTTTCAAGCTGAAAGATTGGGCGTGGAATATGAAGAAAGAAAAACTAGTTTTTTATCCATTTAAAGATATTATCTTTAAGTCAAGTAGGAAAGCTCGTAATGCGAAACTAAAGAATTTGCAGATGTGCGCCGATAAAAGGAAATCCAGCTTTGCTTCATTAAAATTGAAAGAATATTACGCAATGGTTTTATTATGGGCCGAAGACACTCCGGTGGCACTTTTTCCCGTGAAAAAATCGAAAAAACACGTCGGTAAGTAATATTTTAACAAAATGCATTCATGCATGTGCAAAAATCCTCGTCTTCGACTCGAATTTTTGTTGCCAACAGGGGCGCCATTCTCAACTTCCGTCGTATAAACACGTTCACGAATATGTACGAACAGTTGATTTGCGAATGACTTTTAAAATCTTAATTCTTGGCCATACATCGTAAAGCTCTTTTCGAATTGTTGTTTTCGTGTTGTTCGAATCGTTCGAACAACACACTTGGCAACATCTTCAAGCGCGCGCAAAACTGACATTAATTTGACGTAGTTCTTCAAAGTTGTGGGGAAATTTTACATACATATTATACATTTGAAGAAGTGTTAAAGCATTTATTACTTCTCTTACACATCTACTCACTGAAGACTGTGATACATGTAAAAATTGATTTACGCCAACGTCCCATTGGTAGGTGCCTGTAGCAAAAAAATCTTAACGCCACCATTACCTGCAGATAATTAAAATAATAGTACCGTACTATATATTTATTGATAGTTTATTCTGCTTTACAAATATATATTAGGTATACATCTTTTCTACGTACTCTTACAATATCTAAATTAGTTGGTCTCTGTTTTGGTCTTAAATGTGGCGTTATTAACTCGATTATAAAACGGCAAAATTCTTTGGTCAGTCTAAACATTTTTTTAAATTTATCCTCGCTTAATATAATAAATAAATCGCGGATGCCGTGTACAAAATCTTGGTTTTCTTCTTCTTAACTCTTCATTCTTGAATTAATTCCAAATACAATAAATCCATAATTACTTATTTTAATTATTTTTTGTGTTTTGTCCGGATCTTTGTATTACCAAATTTAAAGAAATTCGTGACAATTGCTCAAATCAATAGACAAATATACCTCAAAACGTCATAGTTAATTCGTATTCTACCGATTCGACCTTAATTCTCCGCTCGCATAGCATTCGATGTATTTAGATCGCATTCGATCAAATACAAAGTGCTCGAGAATCGCAAATATGGAAATATTGTTCGCATGATGTCATTTTCTAATAAAATTGTCACTATTCGAAGGCTCGAGAATAGCGCCCCAGCACTCATGCTTCTTGTTAAAATATTACCTAGCAACGTGTTTTTTCGATTTTTTTCTGAAAAATTAGATGCCCTTACGATATTACTTACGATAATACATATTATCAGGCACCGGGTTTATGTTGCCACAGTCATTTTAATCACTGTTTATTATCTGTTATCGACCTACATATTATAGGAAAGTCAAATTTTGCGTTTTTTTGTATATACGTACGCTGGCGGCCATTTGAAAGTGCACGATTTTTTTTGATATTGTAATGTGATCTTTTTATATTTCATTTTGACACTTATTTGAAACTTATTAGTTTATTTATTACTATATTTATTACTTACACTTTATTAGTTTTCAAGTTTTAAAATGCCGCGGTTAACTGAACCTGAAAAAATGCGAGCTGTTACATTGCTTGAAAATGATTATTACAGGCAGTTGCAGATGAGCTAAATGTGAGTAAGAGTTGTATATTCAAACTCAAACAAAAATGGAATGCAGTAGGAAACGTTCGCTACGTCCACGGCGGAGGGCGTCGTAAAATAAGCCCTGTGGAGTAAGACAACCTCTTCCTAGACCATCTTAGAACGAATCCCTTTGAAACAGCAGTGACGGCCTATTTCGAAACGGAGTTTCCTGGATCTGTGAGGTCTGCAAGGCGGCGGGTGAAAGGTTCAGAGTTACGAAATTATGCGGCGGCAAAGAAGGTATTTTTGGAGCCAAGGCATAAAGAACAACGTCTTCATTTTGCGAACCAGTTTGTCGGTAGGCCCGACGACTTTTGGAATAATGTCATATTTTCCGACGAAAAGATCTTTCAGTCATGTCATGATGGTTCCATCCGCGTCTACCGACCTCAGAATTCGAGGTATGAAGAGAGGTATATTAAACCTACCGACCGGAGTGGACGTTTTTCCATCAATCTTTGGGCATGGATAAGTTCCCTAGGTCCCGGTGTTTGCTGGAGGATAGAAGAGGGCCTTACCGGACAGAGTTACATACGCATATTGGACAATATTATGCTGCCGTCCGTCACTATGTTGTATCCTCAGAATTTTATTTTTCAGCAAGATAATTGCTCAATTCATACATCAAGGATTAATGAACACAACATAAACGTGCTACCTTGGCCCTCAAAATCGCCCGACCTAAACCCAATTGAAAATGCATGGTCGATGATTGTTAAGAATATTTATAATAGACCTGGTAATAATTAGACAATTGTGAATGTCATAATGACACATGAACTTCAAATTTCAAAGTCAGTTTTACAAAGATCAAATATAACGAAATCTGATATAAGAGTCGTGCACTTTCAAAAGGCCGCCAGAGTACACTTCGCATCATAACTAACGCACCACCAAAGTATTGCTGAATTTCAAATTCAATTTCCTTCCGAACCAGTGAATCGATTTTAACATTTTTTTTTATTAATTGAAGATCCATTCTTGAGGGAAGATACTGAAGTAAGAAGATCAGTACCAAGGTGGCTTTATTTTCAAATATTTGTGATAATTACTCGCTGCCGCAAAATCCGCTTAATATTTGATTGACAACGTATTATTGTAAATGTTTCATAGGTGTGAGGCATCATCAGCAAGCGACTACGTCGAGTTTTCCAATTTCATAGCTCGTGACAGGAAGTATTCAAGACACTGCGGTCAATTCAAAGAGTTCGACATCGAGTCGGATAGGAAATTTTTCCGAGTCACTTTTCGTTCTAATGATAGACTGGATGGCACAGGTTTCAACGCAACTTATCATTTTATGGATGCAGTTGAAACGTACACGGGAAAACCATCCGAAACGTCCAAAGGAACCCATATACTTTCTGGTAAATATAATACAATGAGCAAAACTATAGATTAGTATAATGTGTAGGTAATTATATAACTATAAAGTTACATCATTCCTATGTCCACAGTACACAAAACTCAGGGTTTTATAAAATTTTTCGTTTTCTTCCATACTTGCCTTCAGAAAACTCATCAATGAGCATTAATCTTACTTGAACAATGTAGTAGATATTGGTGACATTTTATTTCTTTTTCGAGCATTTCCAAAATGCTTAACTGATGGCCAGTATCAATTCTTTTACTTGTCCATACACTTAAAAATAAATATACTGTCCATACTTTCTGCATCACTTAAAATATGATGCATTTAAAATAGATAGGTTACGTCATCCTGTAGCATCGAGGGTATTACTTTATTTTTCTGTCACATTTTAATTATTTCTGTTATTGATTCAGTATTCAATATAGACTTGAATTCAATTCTATACTTACCTAGGTACCTACTTAGTAAGGTATGATTTCAGAAAACTACATCAAATTACGCTTCATTTTTTAATATGTTCCCGATCTGGTATAAATTATAATTTTCGCCTTAAGATAAATTAATTGCTACAAGAATTTCCTCATAATTTTGCAATAACTATATTTTCTCTTTACAGGTATGGCAGTATTCAAGATAATAATCATTCTGCTGGTGATAAACATGTCGACATAATCATTTTCAAAATTATGTTTATAAAGCAATACATTTCAAAGATGCAAATCTACAAAAATTGTGAAACTAATATAAACTCAACATGTTTTTAATATGACAACATGTAAGAACACTACTCTAAATACAAGACTGTATAAATAAGAATCTCACACGAATTGTACCATTGTTGTTTTATGTTGAATGAAATTACTTTAATTGTTTCATTATAGTTATTAGTTCGTTACAAGCATACCTATTTTAATTCATATTTATTAAGTTACGAACATATCTTAAACAAATGGGGTCTGAGCAATAACTTGTTATGACACTGCATAAAATCTATTTATAATCACATTATATTATAGTTTGTATTTCACTATTTCTAGTATTATCACTCATTATATACTTGCAACAGAATTACGTTTCAAGACTTTGAACTTAGTAGGGGTGTCAAGAGAGAAAACACAACGTAGACATGAAACGTGGATTTGGAGTGAATCATCCTGCACAACAAATGGATGATTGGAGGATCATTTGTGAAGTTTGAATCCTAGGTGCGTGAAGTTGGCCCGAAAAAAATTCGGGCTGCGTGGTAAAACGGCTAAATCGATTGTCTATCGTTAGACCACGTTTTACCACCGATTCATTTCGTTTTATCACCTTCCAATTTATTGTTATAAAAAAAACAAAAAAATCGGGCCAACTTCACAAGCCCGAAAAATTCCGCGGGCTGGGTGGTAAAACGTCTCGTTCGATACATCATCGTAAGACCACGTTTTACCACCAACTAATTTTTTTACCACTTAGAAATGAAAATATTGAATAAACAAATTTTTTCAACGGAAAATGTGAAAAATCACAAGGGTTGAACAGGTTCTACAACTTTTTGCCACCCCGAGAAAACGTTTTACCACCCCGCAATGTCAATTTACAACTCCCTGGAAATGCGTACGCGCGTTAGGCATGTGAGTAAAAATCGGGCCAACTTCGCGTGCACTTAAAAACCACAAGGGTGCCCTTCAGGGGGATGAAAAGATTTTATCATATTTTACCACCCCGAGAAAATATTTTTCCACTGCACCAATTTATTTTACCACTCGGGAAGAGAGGGGAAATAGCCCGGGCTATACATAATAATATGTGTAAAATTCGGGCCAACTTCACATGCACAAAAAAACGACAAGTGTGCCCTCCAGGGGGATGAAAAGGTTTTACCACTTTTTACCACCCCGAGAAAAGATTTTACCACTCCAACAATTCATTTTACCACCCCCGGGAAATGCGCACGCGTGTTTTATATAATTGTAAAATTCCGGCCAACTTCACATGCTCGGAAAATAGAAAAGGGAAAATAGAATAAAAATTGCCATACCATAATGACGTAATCATATTTCTTGTTTCGAAAATTCCCCCACTGTCAGGGGGAAAGCGCATTTTTTTCTGTGCATGTGAAGTTTCTCGTTTCTCCGGGTGGTAAAAAGTGGTACAACCTTTTCAACCCTCTGGAGGACACCCTTTTCTATTTTACGGGAAGATCTTAACCTATACTATACCCTGTTTCCGAAATAGTATGTGTGATTCATCACCAGCATATGGACGGCTCAGGGAGATGAGGGACGAAGGGAATGAAATGAGGGGGCAGAATTAAAAATATTAAATAAAATATCCAAGTTATTAACATTGCTTTTAAGTGTACTTGTGATGGTTTATTTTTATTATCTTAAGAATATTCCTTCGTATACATTTTTGATCAGTTTCAGTTCTCCTCCTGCATATGGACGGCTCAGGGAGATGAGGGACGAAGGGAACGAAATGAGGGGGCAGAATTAAAAATATTAAATAAAATATCCATGTTATTAACATTGCTTTTAAGTGTACTTGTGATGGTTTATTTTTATTATCTTAAGAATATTCCTTCGTATACATTTTTGATCATTTTCATTTCTCCTCCTGTCAAATTCGGTTGCTTACGATTGGAATTATTGGTTTTAGAACCACTACTACTCGCATTCATCGCTTCCATCGCATAAAACCACTAAACACGCGGGTATAACCAACAACACCTCTAATACAAGGACAAAGTGCTGCCTCGTGACGTCACCAACCGGAGGCCTACGAGATACTTATGTTATTATGGGCTTTATGTAGTTATTTAGGTAGGTATGTCTGAAATCGTTTTAATGTAGTTTTGGAGATCAATAAAAAGATCAAACTAAACAAAGATATTACGGCATAAATTTATCGGAGTCTATGAAAACTCCTTTGATTGTTTCGGGATGGGGCAAAATTATAGGTCCACGATTTCGTAAATAGGAGGACTAATTGTATATAAAATTGAGCAAAAAACCATAGTGATAGTGGAATATCTAAAACGTTCTTTTGATAATGTTCGCAATGTAAGTTGATCAGAAATAAATTCAATTCCTTGTGAAACATTTTCGTCATCTATTTTTAAGATTTTAAGTACATTGGACATAAAGTTCACAACATGGTTAAGCTTTGATATGTCTGTATGTATGTCTGAAAATGTATTTCTTATAATTCTGTAAGTTTTTCGTCTTTGCTTTTTCGATACGATATTTTTTTTGTAAAGTATTTGGGACAGTTCGGAAATTTACTTGGTACGCTAGTTTCTTTTAACCGGGGTAGAACTAAAATAACTGAAACAATCTCACCAGTTTTTGTACCTATCCTGTTGGGAAATTTTATAAATAAAACCTTCCTTTTCAAAGTGGCACTCACACACTCGGGAGTTCACTCGGCACAAAACTTTTACGTGGAATTGCAGAGAGCCATTTTCTGCGATACTCTTCGTCTCTGGGAAAACGAAACACCCGAACTTTTCTACTGGTTTCGTAATTTCCTGTACAACCGGGAACACAACACTTTTGGGGCATTATGATATAATACCGCAACAAATAAATCGTTAAAAAAGATCAAGAATCGAGTAGGAACTAGGCAAGCGCGCGCAATAACAAATAACAATAACCCCTCTAGAGGTGTTATTGTTGGCCCGTGGCGGCGTCCTATACTAAAACCCAAAACAAAACATCGTTAACAAGGTTGCCAAATTACAATTGACACGAGAGTTGTTAGTTGCTTGCTTCTTAATTACTTTTTGCGGCCAATTTGATTTGATAATTGACTATGAATTTGTTTACTTTCTAAATACAGTACAACATATAAGCACAGAAGCGTCGCAATGGAACACATTCTGGCATCGCCGCTTCGACCGACCTAGGCAAGCCTGTTGAATTAGCTTAGAGAGTATATTAGCCTCCATCTGGGTTAAGCCACCAGAGCGTGACGTCACCATGATATTTAAAGTAAGCACTTTGTCCTTATTAGAGGGGTTATTAGTATAACACAATATTATAATTAATTTATATCGCGAATCAACCGTACATAAGACACAATGAAACGCTACTGTCGCGCCAAAACATACATGCATGAAACAGCGCATGCGTCAAGAAATCCGGCGTCTTTACCTCTGACCAATGAAATTTAATTTAATTTAGAACCGTCTAAAACTCACCAATGAGAGTGGTAGACCCGGTTACTAATGAGTTCTGCCCACCATTTCTATAGAGTGTACACAAATTTGCACACTAAGAAATTCTGTGATCCATCGCAAATAGGCAGACCGTTCAATTGTGATGGTGGTGTGATATTATGTATGAATCACTCCACACCATTTCGCCAGGGATAGTATAGAAAAGTCATTAAAAAAGTTACAATGAGCGAGGTAACCGCGACGGGTATCGTCGCGGTTTTTTATAGCAAAATTTTGGAAAAAGGCACTTTTTTCACTTCCCTCTCAATAATGAAAAAGGTAATGTTTTAAGAGAAAAAAGTTTCGAGCAAATATTGTTCAGCGGATGATTTTACGTAAGTGAAGCATTTGAAAAAATCGCAAAAATTTTTTCGCTGCGATATTCAGTGCTAAATTTAAAAAATGCGATAAAATATAAGAATTTTTTTTAATTCGGTGAAACTGGGGCATAGCCCTTAACAAAATGCGCTACGTCCGATTAATAGTATATTGCCACGCCACGGCGGCCACGCGGTCGATTAGCTGTCTCAGTTAGCCGATAGTGCTGCTTATTTTACGCTCAATAAAGCATATAACCTAAAATTTTGCGTTTTAACATGGAAATATGCAGTTTACGCTTTCCAGAAACAAACCCGGTACGTGAGCAATAGTTATTTTTTGTGTTAAGAGCGCAAAGTACTGCGTTGCCGCTTGCGAAAGAAATTTACCGGTATTCTTTCAAAAGCGGCAATGGCAGTTTGTGCTCGTAATACTTACAACATTTTTTCTACAATCGCTTAATACAGTGTGTTCTTGTATGTATTTGACATATGCTTATATATGAACCGATTTTTATAAGTTTTTTTTGTGACCTACATTTCTCATGTGTCATTCTTGACTGACAAGCGCCTGCTAAGGAATTTATAATAAAGAAGCGAGCGGGAATTGACACTATTGCCGCTTTAAAGCGACAATTATGTCATCATCGGAACTGGCGTACTTTGCGTTGAGAATTAAAAGCGCAAAAGCCGATTGTAGAAAAAAAAACTTGTACATGCAATAAATTATATACGGTGTCGTAAAAATACAAAATATATAGTAGCCTGGTTTATTTGTGCTGGCATTTCTTCTTCTTCTTATATATCCTCTACAGTCTACAGTGTCGCTCATTACTGAATATATTAAATTACAGACAATATGCGTGTTTTCATGTTAAAACAAAAAATTGTAGGTTATTCGCTTGATTGAGCGTAAAATAAGCAGCACTATCGTCTGACTGAGGCAGTTGAACGACCGCGTGGTCGCAAGTTTACGCCTTACATTAAACAACGATTTCTTCGCGAAACATTGCTCGATTCGCTATAACAAATCACTGTATAGCTTAAGTTTTCGACTTATTATCAGCGAAGTTGGAATGTAAAATTAATTAGAACGGCTGCTGCGCGGCGTTGCCATACTCAAATTGTTTTGCAATACACCATGACTCGGTTGATTTGTCGATCATTGTAATTTTTTATATACGTTAAGATCTTTCATTCAAGCCCTATTTCAAAGGGTCCCATCCAAAGTCCAAATCAAAACCTCTGACACCCCCATAGTTGTCATGAATAAAATAAGCTCCTAACATTGATACTTTTTTTAAAAAAGAATAAAAACGTTAAATCAACTGCAGGGTTGATAAAAAACATGTTTAAAAAAACAAAACAAGCTGTTTTTTTTGTTTAAAACTGTTTTTTTTGTTTAAAACACCTTGTCAAAAAAACATGTTTTAAACAAATGTTTAAAACCTAAAAGTAAGTAAGTAACACCATTTTCTGCGTTCGTATTAGTCCATAGCACCATCAGGAACAGACTTGGCACAGTAAAGACTTATATTAATTCCCAGACAATTGCACCGATTGATGACGTAGATTTTGACTTAACCTTAACTTATTCTCATGTTTTTCCCTTCTGCCTTTTTCTAATTGTTACATTACTTCTTTGTTTTTTTTTGTTTTATAAAGTATACTTAATAAAATGTATATTGGAGATGAAACGGATATCCGGCCTAAATTTAATGTCCGGCCGGATGCCGGATAGTAGCTGAATATCCGTCCCGATACCGGATATTCAAAAACTGCGACATAATTCCCTAAAATCAACTTTAATACATAAATCGTTGTGTGGTAAATAATAATAAAATGGCTTATAATTATGACTGCTTTTATTTAAAGTAGAAAAAGTTAGAAAGTCACAATTCTACAAAAATTAAAATGTTTTGTCTTAATTGTTTTTAGTTTTTACGACGCAAATCATGCACCAAGCAGCGAGTAAACAACTGATACTGATACCCGAATCGATCCGATCGCGTTCGCTGCGCCTCGCCTGTGCGACTCGAACGCCTGTGTTGTACGGATATCCGGCCGCCGGATATTCGGCTATCCGGCTTCGCAGCTCGCCGGATATCCGGTATCCGATATCCGGACAAACAACTATCCATTGCATCTCTAATTTATATTTTATATCCCGATATATAAAAGTTTTGTTTATTTTATTATTTCATAATTTTAAAAGATTGTTTATTTTATTTTTATTTTCCGTTATTGTATTGAACTTGAAGTTTTTTCATTTAAAGTAGGAAATATGAAGAAATAAAGAATAAAATCGAAATCGGGAGACATCAGCAAGTGCTTAAACACTTAAAGTTTTAAATACCCTTGTTTAAAACATGTTTTTGTAGGTGTTTTAAACATTTTGTTTTAAGCATAACAACCCTGACTACATGTTTTATTAAAGATTGTACATTGTTATACAAGCTGTAAAAGTAATATTATATAAAATATTTTATGTACTAGGACTTAGCCCCACCTATGTTGAAATTGTTAATTTTTATCTTATGAAATGGGTGTCCGTGTCAAGCAAAAAAATAGGACTTCAATGTATCTCGTAGGAAAATTATTATTATTTAGTTTTTCTAAAAATATTAATACGAAACATACTTGGCACTCTTGCACACTATTTTCTGTTAAAAGCCTATGTATCGGTTCCTTCGTAAACGGCACATTGTTGTTTATATAAAACGAAGTGTTAGCAGTTTTATAAAACATATTTTTTATAGAAATTATTATTTCTAAAACAAGAACAATATGCCATTCGTATTTTAATGTTTTGCTAATTTAATATATTATGTAAATTATATGTTCTTGTTAATAACATATAGTAGACTGTGAAAGAAAGGACCCTTTGTAAATAATTATTATATTATGACAAAAATTAGTGCACAATAAAAATCAATAAATAATAAATACTTGTTATAAATATTGTGTATTATTCACTCACTTAAAAGCATTATTTTACAAAAGTGAAGCAGATTTAAAAAAAGGTTAAACGTAAATCATCAGAAGCCTTCGAAAACTTAATAGAACTCCTCAACTTTGTTGCTGCTGTGCCAGTTTCATTTCAGCAATTTCTACAATGGCATCCCTGATCTTACTCTTTTCTAAACCAAGATATTGGATTTTCTCCATTTGCTCCGTTACAAATTTTATTTTTCGTTGAAAATAATCCTTTGCTCCATCAATATCCTGCAACAACGAAAACACTTTTATTAAGATTTATTCTAATTATTTACCATAAACAAAAAACTATAAAATAATTAAGCAACAGGACCTAACCTTCCTGAGATTCTGACATCTGGTAAGAAATAAAAACGTGGGGCACATAAAAACTATATTTCAAATGTGTCCCACGTTTTTATTTCTTACGAAACATCAGAATCTCTTGAAGGTCCAGATTTGTGTCCTATTTATTTTGTAGTTTTGAGTACAACGGATCATTTAAAAGAAACCCGTTTAGGTTAAAAGTTTTTTTACCTATTTTTATTTTGTAGTTTTTATTTCGCAGAAGAAATGAGATAATGGGATGAATCAAAAAACAAAATGTTTACAATACGTCTAAGATGGCAGCAAACAGTTTGTAAACAAAATTATTCGCCTCAATTTTTCCACAGGGTGTTTTGAGTTTACGACAAAAAACAACACTTTGATTTACCCCTGTATAATATTGCCTGGACGAAAAATATGACTTATTACAATAATTAAAAAGACACATAATGAACTGATCTACAGACTGGTAAAAAATTTATGAAAATCAGATGAAAAATAAAAAAGTTATAAAACATCAAAATTGGGCAAAATTTTAGGGTGACGGAATTTTGTGCCGGGGAGTGTATATAGGATAGACCGTCATTTTGATATTTTAAGTTTGAGTCAAAAATTGTATTGAGTGGCCTTAAACACCGCAAAGTTTCAAGTTTCAGACAAATCGGTTCAAAAATAGGATAATCCGCCATTTTGGATCCGCCATTTTGATTTCTTGAGGTACATTTATAACTAACAAACTCTGAATTTACCTGTTGGCAATCGAAGTAATATCACTACGCCACTACTTTTACACTTACTAACACCGGAACTAGGCATTTTGTTAACGTTATTATTGTCAAAATTGACAGAACACCATGTGAATTCAATTGAGTGTCAGTTCAATTGTCAAAAAATGACATCAAACATATGGTTGCAGCCATATTGTTCCCAAATAAAGAGCTTCTCTATCTAACGCATTAAGCAAATGAATTGCTGTACTTTCTCTTATTTAGTGACTTTAATAAAGGTAAATATACAATTTATACTGCTGAATTTATTGACGATTTTTAAATAACATTTTAAAACTAGTTTATTATTTTGTAAAAACCCGAACATGGCCAGACCAATCAGGACGTCTAGTAACCCTAGACTATGTAGACATATAAAAATAATTCATTACCTTTTCTACATAATATCTCGTACCAACATCTATTATAACATTTTTGTTGTCATGTAATTTGCCAGGCACATACATCTGCATAACTGTTAAGGAATACATCATGAGTTGCATAACAATTACGAAAATAAAAAAAACATGTACTAATTTAGACAAACTTAGTAGTTTTTCCAGTTTTTCTATAGATTTTCTAAATCCTCATAAATTGCTACCTTTATTATTTCAGTTGGAGTAGCATTTCCTATACTTCAAAGATAATGTATGTACTAAGTACTATTTTAAAAAAGAGGAAACTCAAACATGTGCTATAAATGATAGGTACAGCAAGAAAGGATACAGATCCCGTTAATGGCACAAGGATGTCTTTTCCTTCTGAGTCTGGTGTTATTTTCTCCAATGTTTCTCCTGAATTTTGAAATTTACTTTGAGCTACCTTCAAGGAAGCAAGAGATTCTTGAAAAATATTCAGCTCCTAAAATATAAAGTAGGGTTAGGATATAATTTTATGCCTATGAAATTGTATTAAACTCATACCTGATCTAACTGCTGCTTTAATGTAGATAACTGCTGTATATTTAATGAAGTTAAATCTATTTGCTGCATGCCTCTTTGCTCTGTAGCTGATATTTGAGCCATTTTTATTGATTTATAAATTTTAATTTGTCAAAATGTCAAATTATAAAACCATAGAACATCGACATGTAAAACATAGATTACATGTGTAAAACTGTCACAACCTACACCACAGATGAAAGAAGGAAACAACCCATGTGCCAGTGTGATTCAGTGTCAGTGAAACGATTCAGTATTCACAGCTTATTTAAGTTATGGACATAGAAAGCTATGGATCAGTGGTAAAATGAGGTTTGTGTTAGTGGCAATCACAGGCAGATGCCAATGGACGTGAGAGAAAAGCAAGATTATATAAGAACATCCTTAGGAAGAAAATTATAGAATATGAACTGAAACTTAGACTTATAGAAGAAACTTACGATATGCCTATAATTAATAAATAACTTCTATTAAATACGGAATATTGTTTTACTAAAATAAATATTATATTATGGAAATATATATTCTCATAGATGCATGTATTAAAGAAACAAAGCTTTCCTCAACATTCTTATTTCTATGTTCAGTTAAACTGCGCAAACTCCAGATACTGGAAGCCGTGTTATCGAGACATGAAAATTATTAACGGAATTATGCTTTTCCGTTCTAGAAGTTTTATTTCTGTGCCTCACTTGGCTAGTTTCCTGTTGTTGAATATCACAGATCTAAAATATGCATTTCTACTTAGTACTTTCCACTATTTGATAGGTGTGTGGTTTTCTGGGAAACCTTCTATCTTCTGTGCTTTTATCTTTTATTTTTATCCTTTATATGTTTTGTCAGTTTTGTACTTCTGTGGTTTTGTGCACAGAACGGAGGAAGTGTTCTGTGGTTTTGTGTCGACTGAGGATTCAGGGAATATTTTTTGGGATCCGGTCGGAATTCGGATTGTCTACTGCTGAATTATGTTGATTTCTAGAGGCCTGTCGACGCTCAAAAAACTAAACACAAATATCCAATTAAAGCAGTTTATAAGAAACAGCCATGCGTAAGAAATTAATATCATAATAATCATTGGTTATGTAATTCACAATATGTACTTGATTTTAGTTGGAACTATCGTGTAGCCCCTCCGCCCCCATCAAAAAATATCCTATTAATGGCGGAAATAGTTCAAGGTACTGCTTGGTGGTGGGTTTTATGGCACTTGTACACTGAGCCTGGACACGTTTTTGTGAGTACTCGATCAAACAATTCGATCCTTGAATGATTAGTAATTTTGGACTTTCTAGGGTGAATTTGAATACCCGGATGCAAGGGAATGGACAGATGAAGAGTTGGGTATCCCATCATCTTGAGTTGGCCAGTATATTTTTCCTACCGTTGTGTAGAATCTGTAAATATTTATTAGAAATAAATTAACATTAGAATAACGTTTTATCAATGATTTCTAATTAATATAAATCTAATGTCGTCTGACGTATCTAACAATGTTTGCCTATTAAGAAGGTACGTATGCCTATAATTCTGAACATGGATCCAACACCAATTAAAAGGTTATTTTTTTTCAATGATTGAAAATGAAATCTAAATGGCAGCTTGTTTTAGGAAGTTAATAATATGTGGAAACCTAAGTAATATCAGTGTTTATGTTAAATAAATAATACATACAATTATAAACTCAATATAATTTTTCATCTGATTTTTATATTTAACCCCGTTAAAACATAACAGAAATAACAAATATGTAGGTATGACAATATTATCGGTTATCTAGGACACATAGCATGTCTCCCTCCATCAACCGGAACTGTTGCTCCTGTAATGAAACTGGCATCATCGCTGGCTAAAAATGCAATTGTGTTTGCCACTTCTTCCGGCTGGCCTGGCCTACCTAATGCGTGAGTCTCTTGAGACTTTTTCAAAAATGCTGCATATTGCTCATCATCCATTCCTCCTCGTTTATGAAGATTAGTTACAGTTACTCCAGGATTTACGCTATTAACCCTTACTTGTTTTGGAGCTAAATCTAAAGCAGTGCATCTTGTAAATTGGTCAACAGCTGCCTTAGATATACAATAAGCGAGTACCCCTGGAAATGCTCTAATACCATTAACGCTACTAACATTTACAATATTTCCCTTGGTTTTCGTTAAATGTGGCACTGCTAATGACGTTAACTGATAAATAGCTCTCACATTTAAGTTCATAACCCTATCATACTGTTCTATGCTAGTAGTCTCAATAGAGCCTGTTTCTAGGGTGCCTGCATTGTTGACCAGTACATCCAATCTGCCAAAGTGCTCTATTGTTTTATCCAAGATAGCTTTAGTGTCTCTTTCATTTGTCAACTCACCGGTTAACAACAAGGGGATAATTTTAGTACTACAGTTTGAGGCTACTTGCTTTAAGTTTTCCAAGTTCCTTCCAGCTAGAGCCAAAGTGGCACCACGGAGTGCCAAATGTTTTGCTGTAGCAGCACCAATGCCAGAACTGGCACCCGTAATTAAAACTACTTTTCCTGTGAATTGCATCTTATCAATATTAATATTTTTTGAACTTCAACAGGTGATGATTTTGATTATACTAAATTATTCTATTTTCGTATTTTGCTTTTATATCAAGTACCTAAATATTATTCACATTTTATCTAAGATCTGGAAGCAAACATAACGTAACATAACCTCTTAAGGTTAAATGCAATCAAATGAAATGACGTCAAGAGTCAAGATGATTATATATTTTGAATAGAACTTTAGTGTATATCTGGTTGCTCGACGAGTAGGTGTTATAGCTTGAAGATGTAGAATGTAGAAGTTTGTTGACATAATATTTCACATGAAAAGAAAAGTAGGTACCTATATAAATTTCGGTTCCTCCCGAAGTAGATGTAGGTCAAGAATTCTAGAAAATTGAATTCAGCGCATTTTTTACGTAATTGGGCCGATATATCTTAAAATTCCATTTCCAATGACATATCGCCACAAGTTGCCATTTTTTTAAAATGGCGGCAGCAAAGCATGTATTTTTAAATTCAAAATGGCAATAAATTACCGATAAAGATCCTCTTAAATAACAGCTAATAGGAGTGACAGAGGTTTTGATATGGACTTTGGACGGAACCCTTTGATATATGACTTGAATGAAAGATTTTAATGTACACGGCGACACTATAAAGTCAGCGGCCACATACGCCTTCCCTTCTAACAAACCTGACTGCGCTGATGTTAGAAAGAGAGTATCCGATTTACTAGTGACTTTGTGATGTCGTTGACTCCAGCAATCGGTTTCAATACTCGTATTATTTAACAGAGTATACTTGCTTTATAGGCTCCACAGTATCACAAAACAATACCTACTAGGCACCTTTTTTAAACTTAAACCTTTATAAGCAAACAGAAATAAACTTTAAACTTTCTAGACGATGCGTAGCAAACTAGTTAACTAGTAAATACCCTAAACAGCCGACAGAAAGGGAAATGGCGGCACTATGCTTACGGATAATACGGCGTTGGGCCGTTAGGCGGTGCATGCGCTCGACGATGCGCATGCGATTTACATAGACACATGATGGACTTAGAATGGGCATCCATTGGATGGAATCATACGTGTAATTCTGTCGTGGTGTCAACAAATAGGTAGGTATACGATTGACGCTGATCTTTTTAATTTTGTGGTCCAAAATTACAAGTTTGTCAATTAGGGAATTTCAAATGTACTTAATATGGACATCCAACGGATGGTTTTTTACTTGCATCCATTGGATGAGAGGTAACACCAGATCTACCTTGACCTTATTGTCTGGAATGTTCTCCTGTTTCCGCGTACCTTTGAATTGCTCTCGCTATAGTTGTGTGAGACAACCTTCCAGCTATGCGGTTGTAACTCCACCCTTCACCATGTAATGTAGCTGCCTCAACACATTCTTCACGAGTTAAATTTCTGGTTTGGCGTTCCATTATTCACTAATTATTGCTGGACTGTCAACAAAAAACTAATGACACAGTTGTCAGTTTATGACGTGTAATCTTCGATTTCCATAGCTTGCTAGCTGTTTGAGTTGTCCGATAAATGCATTTCATGTGAATAAAAGCATATGGTGTTTCAAAACGGTGTATTTCATGAAGTAACAGAGATAAACAAATGAATAAAAAAAGAAAATGTAGAAAAAACATGAGGCTTTAAATTGGCTATAATTGCAATAACTTGCAATACCTTGTATAGCCCACAGGACGTTTTGAAATTTCGGAAAAAAACAACATTTTTATAGCACCTGGTATAATATCAAAATCATTCGTTTTACCAAAACAACTAAGACAGTGATATTCCTAAGAGAAAAACCTACAATTTGAAAAAAAAATCGACCAAAACGAACAAAAATTGTCGAAAATACATAACGTCAAATTTGAATTAACTTTTTGGTTGTGCGTTAAATAAGTTGCGCAGTGTAGTTCCGCTTCCAAAATTATTTTGCAGAAAAAAACCATGACGCGTCTCTCGGTCAAGGTTCAAAGAATTCGGAGTGGAAAAGCTTCAACGACTGGACTGGTAAATAATATTTTATATTATTGAGTAACGTCACTTAAGTTGTCACTTCTATGACGTTTGAAGGAAATTCATTTGTTTTCAATACCTATAATATACCTACCTAATTAGTTACATAACGTTGCGACGTCTAATTTGAGACTGACATTCAAATGTATCCCATAACTTTAAAACTGACACTTCTAAACACTTATTTACATATTACAAAAATATTAAAGTTCCATACAAGTACCTACCTTACCCACTGACCGACTGCATAAAATGGTGCAGAGCTAGTGCCATTGTATGTCTAAAAATATACATTGTAGACTATAGATACTCGTCAACTTGTCTACATCTACATTAAGTTCGGCTGTGATTCTTGAAAAAACGCCCCCTAACATTTTACTATCATGCAGTTCGCGTCGATTCTATTCCTAACCAGCCCGACGTTTTCTCCCATTTCCGCCAAGTCTCGCCGCGGTTGCTAGCAGGCCGAGGCGCGGAAATACATGTTGATATTCGCGAACATGAGCTACGCGGAGTGAAATGAACGGAACTTATTAACTGACCTTATTAACTGACTATTCAGATCTGATTTATGAAATAGGCCATAAATAATTAGGCAAAATGTATGGAATGTTACTGGAGAGCGTTCAACATTTTGTGCAGGTAAGTGCTCATCGGAAAAATCGGATTATAAAAAAAATCTATCTTCACTGTAGGTATTCTTTTACAAATGGTACCTATCCCTTTTTTGATAAACTGTATAGAGTGTGATTTGACATAACTAATATAGGTACTATCACAAACTGTCAAGATGTTTGCCATATTTAATTTTTCTAAGTACTTCCATTGCGGAGAAAATAAATATAACTAATTTGTCTACTCCAAATTTAGTGAGCTGTAATTTGGACGGGAAAGGGTTTTGTAAAAAAAAATTATAAACCACCTTTAACTTTTACTGAAAATTCACCTCTTGTAAAATATTATAGAATATTACACAATTGTTATACCATAATAATTAAATATATGTAATAAATATGTAAATAGTGTAGTCCAATTTTAATTAATTTGTTACTTACATTTTACATGCAGGATTTTCATAATATTACAAGATATTTGATGGAAAGTTGGATGATATTTTGCCCGTTTTTACTTCGTTTTAGTTAAAAAAAATTAATTTCACTCATTTACCCATTAATTTATTTTTATATTGTCGTTGGATTTTATATATATATATATATATATATATATATATATATATATATATATATATATATATATATATATATATATTTTTTTTTTTTTTTTTTTTTTGGAGGGTTTATCTTGGGATAGTAGCAATAAAACGACTGATTAGGTTACTTGACGTTTCGGTCCCTTTCTTGGGCCTTTTTCAAAAGAGTATTTTATTTTGTGACATATTTGACACAGGGAAAAATGACAGTTTTAATTAATTTTTAAGGTTACTAGACTGTTCGATTAGTATCATAGGGAAGTATATATATAGTATATATACTTATAGTATATATATATATATATATATATATATATATATATATATATATATATATATATATATATATATATATATATATATATATATATATATATATATATATATATATATATATATATATATATATATATATATATATATATATATATATATATATATATATATATATATATATATATATATATATATATATATATATATATATATATATATATATATATATATATATATATATATATATACATATCTATATATATATATATATATATATATATATATATATATATATATATATATATATATATATATATATATATATATATATATATATATATATATATATATATATATATATATATATAGATCTTTCTATCAAATGCGAGCCACTAGTTAAATAGTACTATACTGAGCCACCTATCAAGATTTATGGAAAAATTTGTTTGAAGTAACATATCTCATTTATAAGGTAAAATGTAAGTGTTTATTAAAGTATACATCAAAAATATTCATTTATTATATAAAAACAATATTTTTATATATACCAACTCTTTTCATACTATCCTTACCCACTAGAAGCTTCTATCCAATCTGAACCAAATATACAGCTTTATTTGAGATAGCAATCCTGAGCCATGCATTGTTGCCAAAGTGAACCTTTTCATATTTTTAGTGAGAAGAAGAGAGATATTGATGTGTCTGTTCTTATTTAATTTAATAACTAACTCGTGTTATGCACTTTTTAAAGAATTTTAACATGGAAATATATTATTTTATTGTTGAAAACAAAAAATACTGTGTAAGAAATATAAAATTCATTAATAATTGTGAATACATTAATTTTACAAATTAAAATAAAATGTGTTATATAAACAATAAACATGTATCCAGTAGCCTTAAAATTACGTTATACTGAATAAAAATTGTTATTTTAATTTAAAATTGAACACAAAAGAGAAAATAAAAGGAAAAGGAAAACAAAGGACCAAAAATAATAATTTTCATCATAGAATCTTATTCACCGCTTATTTTAACGGTTGGAAACTCCACTTTCTTTTCTCTGAAGCAATTCCTACACCTACCTATTTCTACTGAGAAATAAGTTACAAGCAAAAATCTAAGAAAGCATTTTTTCTCGATTTTTAGCGTTTTTTACAGATTTGTTTATGCCTACGTTTAGTATAAAAATATTTTTTTTCGAGATTGAAAAAAGGTATTTATATGGGAAATTTAATTTTGTACAAAAAAGTATTCTCGTAAGTTATATCTAAAAAACTGAAAGAACATTACTTTCATTCCGTCCTATTGTCTATTATTGACTATGTCGAAAAAACAGGGGTAAAAGGAACGAATGCGTTTAAGGTATTTTATTGTTTCATTAGTTTGATTCTACCTTAAAATGATAAATCCACAGTGCTATTAAATTTAAGCTTGTATTTGGAGCACAGAGAAAATTTGTCCAATTTTAAGTCTTAATTAACTGTAACTATAAAATTATGCATTTTTAATATATACACATAATAATTTTGAAGAGAATAAAATTTCGTGTAGAAATGGCCTACTATAAAGTCTAAAAAATTTTTTCATCAAAAGAAGACAAAAAAAACTATTTAAAAAAACTAATTTTCAATTTTTTTTCTTTTTAAATTTTTGCGTAACTTTATTTTTTCTGAATGAATTTTGGTATAAGCATTGGTTCACAAAAAAAAGCTGACGTAATTCCCGTCAAAATGGTGACAATAAAAATATTTTTGATTAAAGTTGTTATCACATTTATCTTACTTTCTTACGATTTTACCACTTCACCATACCATACCATATACTATGTCATTTTAAATTTTACAAGTAAGAATTATTTTTATTCAATACAAAAATAATTTTCGGCTTATCAATGATAATGATAAAGGTACAATTTGTTCAATATTTTGCTATTTATATAATCTTAGATATAAAATAACTTTAATGTTGTACTGATTATAGCTGTTTTTTTTTGAAAATTACATATCTATTACTTGTTTATTACGTGCATTGTGCATACATATTTAAAAATTACATAATGTGAATTAATAAATAATATGTACATACGAACTAACAAATAATAAAGAAGTGAGAAAAATGTAAGTATCAAAAAACGAATATTTGAAACAGCTCCAATTATTACATTAGTACTAACATTGGTTGTACTGGTTTTTTTTATATCTAAGATCATATGAACATTTTTCATATGAATTTTGAACAAATTATACCTTTATCATTACCATTGATAAATCGGAACTATTTTAGTATTGAATAAAAATAATTCTTGAGTGTAAATTAAAAATAACGCCAAAAGTGGTAAAAAGGTAAGAAAGTATTTTTTTATTTTTTTATTTATTTTATTTTTCACTTATCTTGATGAAAAAAGTATTTTGACTTTAAAAACCGTAGGCTAAACCCTGAGGTTTTGGAGATAATTACCATTTTAAGAAAAAAGTGACAGATGGAAAGGTCTGGAAAGAGCTTTATCTTTTTTCACATGGTATATCTAAATTTAATTTTTTGCAGAGAGTAAGAACATAGAGTGGTCTAAGTTATGCATTTAAAATATAATCGAAAATAATATACCAAGTGTTACATTTTCCATGCCACATTTAGCTAATTTAAAACTGCGAACACTTTTTTTCAAACGGATCACCCTGTATTTTTTGTGCCCAGTTATGTAAAATTAAATTATCTTTCTTCTGGTATAGCCATTGCATGGGCTAAAGTTAGCAGTTTGTGAGATATTTTCAATTTTCTTTCCAGCGAACAGATTTATCAGAATTTTGCTTAATAATTACATAATATAAAATTAGCCTTGTACTCAAAGAAATAACTTTTACCAAAAAAGATGCAGTAATATATTTGAGACATGTACTCAAGGATCTGGAACAACACACGAGTAGAGTCTAATTGGTACAAAGAAGGCTTTGACAAAATTAAGCAACAAACAAAACTACTGTCAGTTTCTCAGTGGTTTTGAAAATCGCATAATTTTATCTCAGTAATATTACCTAATATAAAACGTTAATATGAATTATTCCACTCAAGAATTAGTTGATATGACTTATTTATTAGGAGAATGTCATAGAATGTTGTCATAGAATGTTGTTTATTGGCGTCCAGAGTAGGTATATAGTGCGCGATATCATCCTGAGCGAAAAAAACAAATAAAATGTTTTGAAAACTTATAGAGCGTTTTGAATTTACTGCTAATGCTAATTATAAGAACACACGGGAAGGGAAAATTATTGGTGAGGCTATGCAATTTGATATAGTTACTGCAGGAGTTGAAAATTCCAATATTAGTACTAGACAAGTTAGTGCTGTCTTGAATAGGTATCTCTCAGATCTCGGTAGTTAAAATATTACATAAACATAAGTTCCATTACTATCTCCTGAATACGAACAAAAACTTAGTGAATAGGATTATCAAAACCGTATAAATTTTTGTAACTGGATGCTAACTAAAGTACACGAAGATCAATTATTTACTGATGAGTGTACTTTCTCTAACACATCGTAGAAATTATCACAATTACGACAATGAAAACCCTCATTTTAAAATCTCGATAGAAAAGCAGCATCGTTTTTCTGTCAATGCATGGGCAGGTATTATTGGTCAATACATAATTGGTCCTTATTTCTTCGAAGGAAATCTGAATGGAGAAAGATATTAACATTTCTTACCAAATAATCTACTTGATTTACTCGAAGACGTGCCATTGGATGTAATCAGGCGCATGTGATTTATGCAAGATGGGGCGCCACCACATTATCTTGGAAATGTTCGCCGATTTTTGGATAATTTATTTCCTAACGAATAGATTGGACGGGGTGGTCCCGTCACTTGGCCTCCGAGATCTTCCGATCTAACTTGTTTAGATTTATTTCTTTGGGGACATATTAATAATCTAGTTTAACAAGAAATATCAGAAAATGTAGAAGATTTAAAAACCAAAATACCCAGTTTGAGATTAGCTAAATGTGGCATGGAAAATGTAACACTTGGTATATTATTTTCGATTATATTTTTATTGCAGAACTTAGACCACTCTATGTTCCTACGTTGTGCCAAAAATCAAAAATTAATTTAGATATACCATGTAAAAATAGTTACAAAGCTCCTTCCAGACCATTCCATCTGTCACTTTTTTCTTTAAATAGTAAATATCTCCGAATCCAGAGGGTTTAGGCTAGGGTGCGACCACATTTTTTGGCTCAAAAGTTTGCGCTCTTTCCGAATTTCAAAAAATATATAGGGTGTTCACCGATATTTTTAAAAAACGGCAAAAAAGGATACCATCCTGGGATAACACACATTTTTCTCTGATAAATAGCAAAGTTGCTACAGAGCAAATACGCACTAAAAAGTCACCCTATATATATATATATATATATATATATATATATATATATATATATATATATATATATATATATATATATATATATATATATATATATATATAAGCTCATTCCATCTGTCACTTTTTTCTTTTTCTTTAAATAGTAATTATATCCGAATCCAGAGGGTTTAGGCTAGGGTGCGACCACATTTTTTGACTCAAAAGTTTGAGCTCTTTCCGAATTTCAAAAAATATATAGGGTGTTCACCGATATTTTTAAAAAACGGCAAAAAAGGATACCATCCTGGGATTTCACACATTTTTCTCTGATAAATAGCAAAGTTGCTACAGAGCAAATGCGCACTAAAAAGTCACCTATATATATATATATATATATATATATATATATATATATATATATATATATATATATATATATATATATATATATATATATATATATATATATATATATATATATATATATATATATATATATATATGTATATATATATATATATATATATATATATATATATATATATATATATATATATATATATATATATATATATATATATATATATATATATATATATAAACTGCTGTTCAAAATTATCGCACCACGTTAATATTTGCTAAAATTTGAGGTCTCATAACTTTTTTACTTTTAGTCCAATTTTGATAATTTTTTTAGAATGCTGAATATATATACATATATATATATATATATATATATATATATATATATATATATATATATATATATATATACTGAGGACGGTTTAGGTATTATACAGGGCTAACTAAAAGGTTGTTATATAACCCTAATTTTAAAACACTCGGTGGAATAATTTCGTAACCAAATTCTTTAAAAATACCAATTTTTGTTAAGAACCATTCCTTTCCTACATTTTGTTTTTTTGGTCCATTTCTTTAGATGCATTGGTTAAAAATTATCGCACCATACAGAAATCAATTGAAAAAACTTTCAGGGTGAGAAGAAACATTTTTTAATTAACAAGAAAACAAAGGAAAACAAAGAAATAAAATTATGTGAGCTGATCCTTAGTAGGTTGCGTTGCCACCTGCACACCTGCGTTACAGCCTGAATCCGCCGTGGCATACTTCTAATGAGGTTTTGAATGACGGGTTAAGGAATATTATCCCACTCATGAAGAGTAAACCTGTTCCAGCTGTTGAAAGTTCTATGGGGCTGGTAGACGTCGTCTCACTGCTCTCTTAATGATGTCCCATAGGTGTTCGATGGGATTTAAATCCGGGCTTCGTGCTGGCCAGTTCATAACATCAATATGGACTTCATTCAAGTACTCAACACAAATTCTTGCTACATGTGGTCTTGCATTATCTTGCATGAATATGAAATCAGGACCAATAAACGGAGCATAGGGCATTACATGCTCCTGGAGAATGTGCTCTACGTAGTATTCCGCATTCATTGCCCTTGCATGAATAGGGACTAACTTCGTACGGCCATCGAAAGAAATACCCGCCCAAAACATTTTGGAGCCACGACCAAAGGGTTTGTTTAGAACGAAATTGAAGGCAGCTTCCCTTTCCCCTTGTCTTCTATACACACGTTGCCGCCCATCACAAGATTTTAGGCTTATTCTTGTTTCATCGGAGAATAGGATTTTCCTCCAGTCATCGATAGTCAAATTTTCATGTGCTCGTGCAAATCGTACGCGAGCTACCTTCTGAGCCCTGGTAAGTTCTGGTGCCTTTATGGGCCTTCTACTGCCTCCCGTAGTCTTCTCCTTACAGTAAGAGCAGAAACTTGAACATTTCTAACCATTTCAAGTTCACTCTTCAATTACGAACTTGTTACTGTCCGATTTCTTAAAGCATTTTGGCGGAGAAAATGGTCATCCCTAACATTCGTCGCCCTTTTTCTACCCTGCCCATGTCTCCTGGAGTGAGAACCAGTTGCCCTGTGACGTTCTAACATTCGACTTATTTTATTGTCGAATTGTTAACACCCAGAATTCGAGAGGCATATCGCATACTTCTACCCTCTTCAACCAAAGTTTGCGCTCTTACACATTCCAATGCTGTCAAATGTCTCACACGATTCATTATTTTAAATTGCTGAATATTCCTCAACATCGTATTGTTTTTAAAAATGTGTCAAAATGAGATTTCATACACCCAATCATTGTTTTTTGTTTGACATACGCCGCCTACGTTTTACATATCACTTTTATTTTATACATATTTTGCTCTTAAAAATGAACCAATGTATCTAAAGACATGGATCAAAAAACAAAATGTAGGAAAGGAATGGTTCTTCAAAAATTGGTATTTTTAAAGAATTTGGTTACGAAATTATTCCACAGAGTGTTTTAAAATTAGGGTTATATAACAACCATTTAGTTAGCCCTGTATAATACCTAAACCGTCCTCAGTTAACAAAAGACTGGATATGCAAGTTGAAATTAGTCGTTTTATCTACAGTATTCTAAAAAAATTATCAAAATTGGACTAAAAGTAAAAAAGTTATGAGACCTCAAATTTTAGCAAATATTAACGTGGTGCGATAATTTTGAACAGCAGTTATAAACCTTATTTAAAATCTAATATGAAACTGTCACAGTGACCTAGACTGATATAAGAGGAAAGTATCAGTAGCGTATTTTTAATTCTGATGTTTATTGAAACAGCTGGTTTTTTAAATCTGAAATACGTAAAAATATACTTCATATTTAATAAGGAAATATATTACTTTTATTAGAAGATATACGAAAATAGTTTTGTCAATTAACGGAACAAAATACCAACGTAAATTTAACACGGTCGCACAGTGGGTCAGGATCAACAATTTCCGGTGAAAACAAAGAAACTCATGTTAAGATTTTTACAAGTGTTGCGATTTTTTGTTCGTTTCACCCTGAAGGTCGTTTTAAACGGGTTATCTTGCATGGGGTGGTCAAAAATTACAATGTCTCATTTATTTTGTTTTCGAGTGAATGCTATTTTTTAGAAAAGTTTTTGTTTGCCTAAGTGATGGCTTTGTCAAAAATTGTGTTGTATATACGATGTGGTTAAGAATTACAAAATCTTAAAATTTGGTAAGAGGAAACTTACCAAGATTTTTGATCATCCCGTATAAAAACATCATTGTGGCAAAATCATCATTAACTTTTTATACGTGGTAATCAAAAAGTACAAACTTTACTCTTACCGAATTTTAAAATTTTGTAATTTTGACCACCCCGTATAATAAACATAATTCTTGTCGACATTAGTTTAGGCAAGCAAAAACTTTTATAAATAATAGCGTTCTCCCGAAAACTAAACATTTTTTGAGATTTTGTAATTTGTGACCATCCCGTATAAAAATATAATTTTTATCGACGTCATTACTCTTTTTTGGGCAAGTAAAGTTAACGGAATTACTACTTATACTTGAGCAGTTTTGATATTACAGGTAAAACTAATATTCATAAGATTAATAATTACTAAACACTAGCGGCCAAGTGACCCAGGCAGCTTTCACGATCGGAATGATGCAATGAATGCTGACAGGCGGCGGCTCGGTGACAGTCACACATAGTCCCTAAATGTTTTTAAACATTGACGCCAGGCGATATGATTTATATTTTCATACTAACCTTCTCTGTACCTGAATAAAAACCAGAAGTATTTTCAATACTAAAACTTTATTTTATGCCCCATTCGTAAAAAAATATCAAAATTTATAATTATTATGAAAGTGATGAGTCTATTATATAAAACTAAGTAATATCCATAATGGTAGCTACCAATATTAGATTATACCAATAACAATTGACATAAAACAAGTTAATCACTATAAAGCAAGGGTAGTAAATTTTGTAACGTGCTCATGATTGGCATGGGTTAATTTCATTAATTCATTTGCAGGTATAAATAATACGATTCTAATTTACCATTTAATTGGTATTATAGGTATATGATATTAAATTTGTAGCCTATTTTGAAGTTACTATGGTAGCACAGTAATAAAATACATGACCCAAAAAAGAAACATTAAATCAGTTTCTGTTATTAGATACAGGGTGTCCCAAAATTCAACTACATCCATCGAAAAGTTCATAGGCCCATGACTGACCAAAATACCATTAAATAACTGACCAGAATTATACCTTCGTAAAAAAGTGTTAGTTTTTGACAGAGTCACTGTTTTATGAATTTGGTCAAAATCCACATATTTGTTTCTCAAGTGTCAAACCTACAAAATTTCATATTTTAAAATTCTATTTTTTTATAATTTTACAATAATAAAAACATAAAATTTTAGGCACTACTTTTGCAGGGAGTCATTTTTGCTTTATCCTAACCTAGAGAAAGTGTTCTTCAAGCAGAAGCTGCTGTACAGCAACAACATTAGAGAAACATTAATCGTTATTAGAGAATCATTAATAACATTAATCGATATAATGTTTATCTTATTTTCCGCACGCGCAGGACCTCAACCGTTCTAGCGAGGTTACGATTTTTTGTTACAAAACTGCATTTTTTTTATTTTACTTGAAAGATTATGCGTCAAATCAGAGGAAAATTTTTGTATGTGAAAAAAAATAGGGCGCGATTGTCGAGTCCTATACCTGTATTGCAGGGATAAAATAATAACATACAAATAGGAAATATAATGGGAGTTACATATTCGAACCATCGAAGATGTGCATCCGCAAATTACATATCCGTAAGATAATTCATCCAGTATGTTTGTGCTCTGGGTATATAGTAATTTTGTGATAAACGACGAAGAAGCATACAGGAGAAAACGCCAGGGATTATATATTATGTTCATCCAACTGAATTCAGATAAAGATACATGCTGACATCTCCTAATGGCTAAAATCAATCTAAAACAGAATTTTTAGATCCCTTAGTCTCCGTTAATCTATGATTACAATATATATATATATATATATATATATATATATATATATATATATATATATATATATATATATATATATATATATATATTGTTATAAATGTGAATTTTAAGTATTATATTAATTTGTTTTTCAATAATGCCCCAAGTTGGGCTAGACAATTTGTTATAATTTATAGCTTATAATATATCTATTATTTATTAGTATATTAAATTATTAGCACGTTAAGTAATAGTTTATATATTAATATTATATAGTATTCTTGGATCCACGTTGGGTTAACAATTTTGAAAATGTTTGATTTTATTTTAAATTATGAAATATGGAGATATTCTGAACAATTATAGATCGAGATATCTAGTATTGATTGAAATAATTTGAAGGTACTTTCTGAAGTACTAATCTGAAGGTATTTACCTTGCTATTTAGATTCCAAAAGCAAAAGTTTGAGTAATTAAAGTGTAAATTTTAATAAATAGCTCAAAATTGTACATAATGAACCAAAAAAATTTCAGTGTTTTTTTCGCTTCTTGCATTTCTGAGAACAAATTCGTTTCTGAGAACATTTATCATAGTAATGTATATATTTTTTACACCATCAGAAAGTAGAGATGTCAACGAACAAAAAGCCCACCGACTTTTTTAAAAAAGCTGATATTTTGACGCGAGAATTTTCGATTGGAAATTAGGCTGCTTTTTCGATATTCAGTCAAAATAAGATGAAAAAATAAATATTTTAAATCAATAAAAAATTACAGTGTGTTTGGGACATAAAAAGGTAAGTTTTCACAAAATTTCTTACCAAAAATTTTTTTTTGTAAAAGAAAAAAAAACCAAAAACTTTTGGTTATTTGAATTTTTCAAATAAATTTTGAGGTTATGTGAAAGAAGTGTAAATACATAAGTTGTAGATCTTTTTATTACCTACAACTTTGCCATTTAACTTTTTTTTAACAGGTTCAAAGTCGTGACGCCACAGCCTACAATTTACAAACGACGTGGAGACCCATTAGATCGGCTATGGGACTACCACGGCTACCCAGGCTCGCCTACCGAATATTGGAGATTGTGACGTCACGGCTCTTTTCGGACCGCTTCAATTGAATCGGTCTGTTTAGATCATTCATGCTGATCGGGCGGAATTAGAAATCTTCTTTTTTTTTTATGAAGTACACGTTTTATTACATCGTTACGTTATGTTTTCTAGTATTATTTTTATATTTAAAATTTTAGTCATGTTCCGTATTGTGGCTTGTGAAAAAGTGTTATCAGGAGACAGACCCTGGCGTGTGGGTATCTTATGCCATTACTTGTTTCACTCAAATGGGATCGTGTAAATGTCTTATGTAAATAAGGAAGGGTCAAATGCCTCAATATATGGGAAACAATCGGACACAAATTGTCTTGTTCTGGTTGTATAATTATTGTATAATGAAGTACAACACTGAAGATCACATGTAAATCTCTACACTGCCCTATTAAGCATAGAAGTCGTGACTGGTAAAATCGTCATTCTGAGATATTATCTAGTTGAATTAATTTGATATGCCACGAAATTGGATTTTTTTTGTAAAAGTTGAATATAACATATTATGATATTTTGTACATCAGATTCTAATAGGCCAGAGCCAGTGATTTTGTCAAATAATTTATCAGTTACATTTACCATTAACATATCAAGCGGTATTTGAAAAACAACAAAAACGTATCAGCGCAAAAAAATATAACATGTTTTATTGATTAATATGTATTTGACAAATAAGAGTCTTCGTCTTCATCAGGAGCTTCATCTGTGGCGATATGAGTGTCCTCTCAAAATGTTGTGCTCTTTGTGGTATTGTGTCACAAAATTTTGATAATATCAAATCTCTTCTTTCTGCTGTAATTCCTCTGACAACACATTTAGGTAAATGTTTTATAAAACCTTCATTCGCCATCTTAGCATTCAAAAAATTTATCTCCTTCCCTTCTACTGCATCAAAACCTGTCTTATAAGTAAGCGTTTTTCCCCCTATAAAAATATACTTGCATCATCTTGTTCAGATAGGACCGAGTAGTTATTTTGTTCAATTTGTATTGTGACGTGCCACTCTCCTAAGTAAAAGCTATTTCCATTGTCATGATTTAACGTTATTTAAGGCATTCCTAACGCCATTCGCGAAATCTTGGAAGTCAGACACTTTATACCCTGCTGTTTCAAAGATTGCTCTACCTGGTGATGGAATGAATCACCAGCCATAAAGATATGCGCTAGCTCAAAGAATTTTAATTTAATTGATTCAAAAGCAACATCTTCTGAGTTCACAAAGGGGGGTGAGAAGCTATTTCATCAGAGTCCCTATATTTTTTCATCAGAAAAGTCCGTCCTAAACGGAAAAGGTAAGAAGCGACACGTAGTGTATTTTCATAGTCAGCAGTGATGACGATGAAAAGTGTGATTTGAAGCATTTCTTGCAATCGGTTATCTCGAAAACGGTACGCAATATCGCATGTTAACAAGAAACCCTTTTTACACCCTATTGTGTTCCAGGTTCATGTGTATATTGCTCTATGCCCTACTATGACGAGAAGGCCGTACATTTTTTTTTTTGAGAAAGGAATCCAGTATCCTTTCCAGTAACTCCATTAACACAATACACAATAAGTGTTGATCTCGATTTAATTGCAAAAATATGTTTTCTATGTGCTATTTACTACCAGGTCGTGCATTCACATATGCTGCACTGATGGTGCTAAATAAAGCCGAAACTAGTCTGCAGTTGGTGATGCATGACGTATGGTGTGGTAATTATTAGAATATATAATGATATATATACACTGCGCAACTTATTTAACGCACAACCAAAAATGTTAACTCAAATTTGACGTTATGTATTTTCGACAATTTTTGTTCGTTTTGGTCGATTTTTTTTTCAAATTGTAGGTTTTTCTCTTAGGAATATCACTGTCTTAGTTGTTTTGGTAAAACGAATGATTTTGATATTATACCAGGTGCTATAAAAATGTTATGTTTTTTTCCGAAATTTCAAAACGTCCTGTGGGCTATACAAGGTATTGCAAGTTATTGCAATTATAGCCAATTTAAAGCCTGTTTTTTCTACATTTTCTTTTTTTATTCATTTGTTTATCTCTGTTACTTCATAAAATATCCAATTTCTGAGTTGACGTGATTTTTATAAAATTTATTAACTTTCCTTTTTGTCAAGTGCTCATTATTTATTACTCATTATACTGGTTCAATGCCTCATTTTGCGTTCTGTTTTCCTTGATATCTTATAATTTATTGAGAGATGCAAGGTGTTTTAGAAGAGAAAAGTCTTAAAAGGACAAAAACTCAAAAAACATACCTAGAAAAATGGATTGCTTTAATCAATAAAACAACGAATAACAGGAAACAAAACAAAAGTAAATAGAGAATGAGTAAATGAGTAAATAGAGACCCCTTCCGCGAATGACCTCCCGACATCTTTGGTTCATACTTAAAACCAAAGTTCTGATTAGGTTCTGATCTAGGCCATTCCATAATTCGACTAGGCGTCCTTCCAATTCTTGTAAATTTTGGGGTTGTTGTCACTCACTTCGTAACCGCCGACCGATAAAATCCCAAACATGTTTAATGGGGTTAAGGTCGGGGCTACTGGCTGGCCAGTCTATGTGATCAATTCCTACTTCTTCAAGATAATTTCTCACGATAAGACTCGTGTAGGGACGCGCATTGTCTTGCATAAGTAAAAAATTGGGTCCTATATAGGGTGCATAAGGCAAAACATGTGCTTCAAGAATGTCTGTGATGTATCTGTCAGAATTGAGATTTCCATTCACAGTTACCAAGTCCGTTCGCCCAATCAAAGATATTCCGCCCCACACCATGACGGATCCATCTCCATATAAAGTTGTGTGCAAAAAATTGCATTGACTGTATCGCTCATCGGGTCTTCGGTAGACGCGATTACGTCTGTCACAATTATACAAACTGAACCTTGACTCATCAGTCCAAAGAATACGTTCCCAATCTGCTTCCATCCAATTAACATGCTCATTGGCAAAATTCAATCTGGCTCTTCGATGATCTACTGTTAATGCGGGTCCTCGAGCAGCAATCCTGGGTCTTAAATTTGCCTCCCTCAGTCGTCGCCGTACAGTTTGAACGCATATGAGTGGACCACCTGCGTCTTGAAGTTGTGCTCTTAAATGTGTTGCAGTTATAAATCGTTGTCTTACAGCATTTACTCTTAAAAAGCGATCCTGGATAGCAGAGGTAACACGAGATCTACCTTGACCGGCCCGTCTGGAATGTTCTCCTGTTTCCGCGTACCTTTGAATTGCTCTCGCTATAGTTGTGTGAGACACTCCCAACCTTCCAGCTAAGCGGTTGTAACTCCACCCTTCACCATCTAATGTAGCTGCCTCAACACATTCATCACGAGTTAAATTTCTGGTTTGGCGTTCCATTATTCACTAATTATTGCTGGACTGTCAACAAAAAACTAATGACACAGTTGTCAGTTTATGACGTGTAATCTTCGATTTTCATAGCTTGCTAGCTGTTTGAGTTGTCCGATAAATGCATTTCATGTGAATAAAAGCATATGGTGTTTCAAAACGGTGTATTTAATGAAGTAACAGAGATAAACAAATGAATAAAAAAAGAAAATGTAGAAAAAACATGAGGCTTTAAATTTGCTATAATTGCAATGACTTGCAATACCTTGTATAGCCCACAGGACGTTTTGAAATTTCGGAAAAAAACATAACATTTTTATAGCACCTGGTATAATATCAAAATCATTCGTTTTACCAAAACAACTAAGACAGTGATATTCCTAAGAGAAAAACCTACAATTTGAAAAAAAAATCGACCAAAACTAACAAAAATTGTCGAAAATACATAACGTCAAATTTGAGTTAACTTTTTGGTTGTGCGTTAAATAAGTTGAGCAGTGTATTATATAAACTACCTATATCTCTTTTTGAAGACCTTTTACAACTCTAATTAAGCCTTAATATAATAATAATAATGGCCAGCGCGACATAGGTGGTCTCGCGTGGTTATAATCTTTCACATCTAACAGATAACCATTAAGTTATTTCTTAACGAAGCATTATTTATCGGTTGATAAGTCTGTAATAAAATTCTTTTCTTTTGTATTAGCTCTAACGACTCATTGTTTGCATGTCTAAATATGATGACTGAATTAAATATATATATATTTGTATGCATTGATGGCGAATATCTATTTAGATATACTACTAATTGGGCATCATGGCCTTACTTAGATAAGAATATTAATCAAGTCTAAACTGACAATGAGATTAACGACAAGATTATTAATAAAATACTCCACAAACTATTTTAATAGGTACACTATTAAAAATATAATAATTTCTATTTCCATCTACTAATCGGCTCACCTTAAATTATGTACATAAAACTATTCATGTAATGAAATGTCAGGCAATTCTGCAAATTCACATTTACACGGTACGTATATCCAATTACACCGCTACGATTTTTCCAATTCTGTTAGTCGCATTTATCTACAACACAAGATTTTATAACTAGGTACAATTTTTTTTAGATATAGCTACTTAGGTACGGGGTTTAGTACGGGCCTTCTTGTCAACCGTCAAAATTACTTATCAGAAAAAATAAACAACTATCAAAAGCGTAAATGTTTTAAACAATTCATTTGCTTTAATTGGAACGCATATTTTTAAATATTTATGTAGAACAACATAATCAAATGTTGAGCTTCTTCTACTACTTCCTTATTTGCCACGGTTTTCATCACATAACACATCTCGATATTACTGAAGTCGTAAATTTTCAGCTTCCTCTTTCTAGTAGAATCAAAGTGGCCTGCCAAGAGCTCATGTCTTGATATTTTCCGGATTGATGTTGCGATGACCAATACTCATTTCATTATAATTGACGTCATAGAATGTTTTGCCTTTGTTACAGATACTTTTAGCGATGCCTATAAGATGCTTGTAAAAGGGCATTTTTGCGTTTTTTTGAAATGCTCATATCTTTGTGACAACAAATAATTTTTTCACGAAACTTCGTGAAAGTATATCTTATTTTAAATGTTGGTTAGACTTATAATCGATGCGTGATTATGACACTTACAATATCCATACATTTCCCGCAAAAAATTAAAAATTTTGCTAGGTCTAGGTGCCTCATTTTTGCTATTATGGTCCGAATATTATTTTTGCTATTATGGTACAGATTTTATAATATCACAATCAATAAATTAATGTAAGTAAATTATGCAAAATTATCATGTTTTTATTCAATGCTATTGTATAATGCCTCAAATATAGAACACTTTTCCGATACATTATTGAGTTATTATCAAATGGTCGTAGACAAATTTGTTTTACCTACATAACAATAATATTTTTTTCATGCGAAACACAGAGAAACTTAATTACCAATTTTAAAACAAAGAAATGCGGCAATATATTATTATATAATATACTGATACATTCTGGTACATTAACACATGAACGATCTACTGTTTCCGGAATGAACAGACACTAGCGTGGACGTCACATATTGATTCTTTGGTGCGAAACAAAGCCTTCTATTGTTTTTCCATGAGAGTTATTGCAAAGAATCCAGCATAGAGGTAGCGAATTCACAATCACAAAGCATATATGGCAATAAATTGGGGTGAAATCCGAATACATACGAGAGAAAGAAAATTTATATTTTACGGAAAAGTTATCTCAGAAATATTAAAACCCGAAACAAACACACTAATATCAATAAATATTTACTACAAAACATATTTAACTTAGTTAAGCTCTGTTATAAAGCAATAAAGGTTATAGTAGATCTCATTGCTTGAAAAAAATTAAAGAATAGAGATAGTAGTTATATTATTGTATTAGAAAGAAACCAGTTTGGAAACCTCAAAGTTTAAAGATTGCTCAGCACAGTTCATCAGTTAAAAATTCGAATGATTTCATTAATAAGGTTAAGAATAAGCGATTGCAAGAGGGGAAAATTTTCATTTTCTTTGATGTTCCTTCGATATTTCCAAGTGTACCAATTTCATAGACCCTGGACCATTTTAGGCATTTTTTTTATCGAATTAAAAAACTGTACAGAAAAATAAGTAGAAGAATATATTAACCTCCTCGCAAAACTTTTTATAGAATGAAATTGCTTCCGTTTCAGTGGCAATTTTCTTGAACAACATGAAGGAACTGCAATAACTATGTTTATCGCCTTTCATCCCGGTCTCTTCACTCGCGAAAAGTTGAAAGTAAACCACTCTTAAAAATATTTTTTATACGAATAGCACTTAAAGATCACCCAGAACTAAAATAATATACGACGCCTGTATCTTCCGCATCTGTAAGCGTCACCACGGTTTAAAGTTATGAAATGGAAATTTAAATAAAATCGTTTACTTCCAACTGATCGCCAACTACGATTTTTTTTTAATTTCTCACGTTGTAATACTTTTATATGTATGATTATTTACTTATAATGACTAATACAAAATGCGAAAAAAATGTGTATCGTATTTTTTTCAACCTTTTCAGACACTTCACTATTTACCAACTAAACTTTTTTTTCTTTCAACGTTTTAAAGCTTTCATGTCCAGGTCAACCCGTTCCATAACCGTTAATTAACTAGGCATTTTGATTAATCGCATCTACAATTTCAGGTGATCCTTCTTTGTCGCAGGCGACGACGGACCTATGGGAGTTGTATCTAGTTTCATTTGAATTTCGCGTTTATAATATTCCCATGCCCTTGCTACTGGAACATAGATTGGAACGTAGGTTTGCTAAGTCATTATACCTTAACTTAGCTTCTCTTCAATATAGTTCCGAGTCACTGCTCTTTTTCAAATATAATTGGAAAGAAAATTATAATATAAACATAATAATGTACGTAATATAATACAAACTTATATACAATTATTTTACTGTGCATTACTGAAAATATTAACTTGTTATGTATACTATTAAGGGAAAAAACAACATGTGAGATTCATATTTCAGATTTCATAATTTTGTTTTTTATTAATAACTTTCGTAGTTAAATTGATGACCTGTTTCATTCGAATGTTTTTTTAGAGCTGTAATAATATTAGCTGACTATTTGTGACCCTTTAAACGTTCTTCAAGAAGTTGCATTGTTTGACCAATATAGACTTCATCACTTTGTTTACATGGAATTTCGTATATACAGTGTGCAATTTTTTCAAGTGGATTTTTGTCTTTCAATGTGTAAAGGAATTTTAAGTTGTTTGCATTTTTGTGTGCGGTGTGAATATCATATGTTTTTAAAACGTTTGAAATATTTTCTGATAATTGTGATATATATATATATATATATATATATATATATATATATATATATATATATATATATATATATATATATATATATATATATATATATATATATATATATATATATATATATATATATATATATATATATATATATATATATATATATATATATATATATATATATATATATATATATATTTATATTTGTTTTGTGAAAAGTAATCTTGGGTTTGTAGCATTTCATTACATACAGAAATAAGCAAATAGACGAATAAGAAGGAAGATACACTTACCAGTGCTACATCTGAACATACATACGGAAACGAACCACTTAGAAGTTCTACAAGTTCTTTCACCTTTATTGGGGATCTTCAGAGCAGTGTACGATTTGTTTCATTGATCATTTATACTTGAATTTAAAATATTAATACTCCAACACTTGCAGTGACGTTTTATGACATTAGTTTTTGACGGAACTCAAATTTAACATTTAAGTTTAACATATTCTGGATAACTGTATGCCTAATGCTTTTATATATAATATGTTCAAATAGAACAAATATAAATAGTAGGCTAGGTTTGTGTATTCTAAGAATTGTGTATTCTAAGAATACAACTTCTAAGTGGTTCGTTTCCGTGTGTATAGTGGTTCGTTTCCGTATGTATGTCCAGATATAGCACTGGTAAGTGTATCTTCCTTCTTATTCGTCTATTTGCTTATTTCTCTATGTAATGAAATGCTACAAATCCAAGATTACTTTTCACAAAACAAATATGAATAGCAAAGAATTTCATTTGTGAATTCTGCAATTGCAATTGAAATGTGCAATTTAATGTGAGTTCTAAGGCATATAAGAACTCTTCTATTGTTAAAAAAGTATAATTTTTTATTTCGTTTCAACGTTTATTTGTTATATTTTTTACCAGGTCTATTGGTATATTGGTATATAGTGAAATTATATCTAAAGGGAAAAGTTTTTCTTGGTTATTAAGTTTCATTGTATCAATAAATGTTTTGAATGTCCAAGAGTCCTTTACCTTTATATAATGGTTTGTTTTTCTAACAACGTTGTTTAGAATATTTGATAAAAATTTTGCTAAATTATAAAATGGACTTTGAACATAAATATGAAACAATACGTCTTAAATTAATATTTGATTTATGTAGTTTTGGTAGACCACAAAATTTTGGGCCAAGAGAATTATTAATTTTTAAAGTATTAGCTATATCTTTTGTGATATATTTTTTAGTTTCCCATTTTTTTATTAAATTATTATTCTCGGTTTGATACTTTTTGTTGGGTTATTTCTCAAACGTTGATATGTTGTATTATCATTTAGCTTATGATTATTTTTTTCTTTGTAATCACTTGTGTTCATGATTACAGTTTTGTTTGGTTTATCTGGTTTGAGAATAGTAATTTAAGGGGTTAATTTTTAAAAATTGTTGAGTAGCCTTTATTTGTTTTTCTAATTTTTGTGTCGCTTTATTTTCAAAATTATACACTACATTATTAATTTTGGATCAAAATTTATTAATTTTTTATAATATTTGGTTTAGCTTCTATTATATTTTCAATATTTGCTATTATATTTGGAATTGGTAAGTTATTTTTGTTGGTATTTATGCAAAAGTTTGGACCTAGACTTAATATTTCATTAACGTTATTTGGGATTATTGTATTTGAAATATTTTCAACCCAATTTTCAATGTTATTATTTTGTTCATTATTATTGTAATTTTGTTTTTGCTCCATTTTATAAATTTTTGTTTGTTGTTTCTTATTATAATTTAGAAACTGTTTTTCCATTTTTTTATTAAATTGATCTAAAAATTTATTATTGTGATTCTCCATCAAATCTACAGCAAATGGTGAATATGGAGGTATACATATAAATTTTATACTAAAATAAAAGTAGATCATTCTTTAATACCATTCATATTACTTTTACATTCCCTTTATTTACATTTGAAATTCTAATTACATTTTGTATTTACTGTAGAAATGCAGTAAATTATGTCTCGTGTGTAAATCAGGCAGCTAGGATACCGCCGCCGCCGTCGCCGTATTTAATTTCAATATTGAGATATTATAGAATAAAATATATACGTCCTATATCAACTTTTAATTAATTTTTTTTTGTTACAGCTTGAATATGGAGAAGAGATATGGCAAAAGGCACTTCAAATGTCGAATTGCAAATATAAAGTTTTCAACACACATCAGGTTTATCCGGATCATATAATGGCGATGATAGCTTCATCACTGGCTAAAATTACCTCAAGGTCATACGACAGTTTTATGACTTTTTTTGGAAATTGTTTCGTCAGATTCTTTAGCAATTACGGGTAAGAAGGAACTAATTCTAATTTTAAAACTAGAAGAAGTAAACTTGGTTTGGCAGCATCCATTACAAAGAGAAAACAAATGAAAACACTTACCAGTTGTAGGTATATCTGGGAATCTGGGCATACATACGGAAACGAATCGTTGATAAGTTGCAGTCCTTTCGCCTTTCTTGAGGCTTCAAAATTTATTTGTTCATTAAAAAATAAGAACTGGTCAACAATTTATAAAAACTACATGTTAAAAAATTCATCCTGAATCTAAAAATGTAATAATATGTTCCATTTGAGAATCAAAAGCTGAACCATTTCATGCTAAACCGGAAATCGTGCAAAATTACTTTGCACCACAAAAATGCAGTTTTCTGAATGGCTCTGAACTCCCTAGTTTCAGTTCCATATGTTCAAAAATTTCAAAAAGTAATGAGGATGAGACACTACTCTCTGACACCGGGTATAATACATGTATGATAATATAACGATGCATCATGAGCCTTTGCGTCTTCCGTTTCACTTTCGCCATCTCAAATTCATTTTCAAATGGAAGCCTTTTAACATTCCATGGTTAATTAATTAGTTTCCGGGGAAGGTTCTTCAAACTAATTGAGGTATTTTCGTAAATTGCATAAGCTAAATTAAACGCATTTGTATGGTATCCGTGAGGAATATATTTCCAATACGTAAGGCAGACTGTAAAACAATAAAGTAAAGTGTTTTCAAAGGGTGCATAATTTGTTGTAACATTCACTCTATGGAATGGTATATAGTGCAAATGCCAACCTACACTTACCAGTTGTAGGTATATCTGGGAATCTGGGCATACATACGGAAACGAATCGTTGATAAGTTGCAGTCCTTTCGCCTTTCTTGAGGCTTCAAAATTTATTTGTTCATTAAAAAATAAGAACTGGTCAACAATTTATAAAAACTACATGTTAAAAAATTCATCCTGAATCTAAAAATGTAATAATATGTTCCATTTGAGAATCAAAAGCTGAACCATTTCATGCTAAACCGGAAATCGTGCAAAATTACTTTGCACCACAAAAATGCAGTTTTCTGAATGGCTCTGAACTCCCTAGTTTCAGTTCCATATGTTCAAAAATTTCAAAAAGTAATGAGGATGAGACACTACTCTCTGACACCGGGTATAATACATGTATGATAATATAACGATGCCTCATGAGCCTTTGCGTCTTCCGTTTCACTTTCGCCATCTCAAATTCATTTTCAAATGGAAGCCTTTTAACATTCCATGGTTAATTAATTAGTTTCCGGGGAAGGTTCTTCAAACTTAATTGAGGTATTTTCGTAAATTGCGTAAGCTAAATTAAACGCATTTGTATGGTATCCGTGAGGAATATATTTCCAATACGTAAGGCAGACTGTAAAACAATAAAGTAAAGTGTTTTCAAAGGGTGCATAATTTGTTGTAACATTCACTCTATGGAATGGTATATAGTGCAAATGGCAAGATTTGATTTTAAACTAAGTTTTTCCTTGCTAAATGCATTTAGCTTTTACCCTATTTATTCTAAGAACTGAACCTTTTAGGTACGATGCAACTATAAAAGCGACAGGGAGACACTTTACCGACTTTCTTGAAAGTGTAGATAACATTCACTCTCAGTTTAGACTCTCATATCCAAAGATGAAAAGTCCTTCTATGTACCTGACCGAAGTTGATGAAAAAGGCTGTGTTTTAGTTTATAGAAGTGTGAGACAAGGTTTTACACATTATTTGATGGGTAAGCACATCTTACCAATATTTTAATTAAATCAGTTAAAATGGAAAGCATCGAAAATGTGATACATTCATTCATAAATGTATAAGATTCTCGATGTCGATGTACAATGTTGTAATTATAGTAAAACAGCTATTTAGAAGGGAAAGTAATACATTACATTACCTTAATTAAAGGGCCTCTCATCCAGGAGATGTGACGTAATGAATTTTTTGTTGTTGCCTATCGGCTGCTCAGTTAAATACGGAGGTCGTGGATAAGTGGATTTGCTAGAGGCTTGCACTTAGATACCTTCAGATATATCACCAGAAAAATCACAGCTTGACAATGACCGGCTTGATCTACTCCTACTTAAATTTTAAGGTTAAAGCAATAAAAAAATGTTCACTCTTGATACAAGGTCAAGTCGAGAAATTTATCATTTACAACAAAAGTGAATTGCAAACCTTGGAAAAAAATAAAGTGGAAATATTCCTTAAGGTAATTCCTAGGGGCAATTAATTATACAAAAATACCTTTTCTCTTTTCTGGAGATCCCTTTGTAAATGTGCTGGGTTTCCTAGGATCCTAGGCTGAAGCTTCGGCTTGGTGGTCCAGCTGAGCTGAGACGTAGTTGAAATAGGAATTCAAACATTAGCCATAAAACGGAACGGAATTTATTTACGTTACATCTTATGGAAAATGCTCAACGAAAAAAATTCCACTCAAAAACAAGCAAATTAAGTTACTATGCTAATCCTATATAAAAAGAATTGTTCAATAATTGTAAACATCAAACTTATTGCGGTATTGATGATATATATTTGCTTTTTAACATGTTTTATTTTAGGTCAGCTAGACGAAATAGCAACTGATACGTACAAACTGAAATTGGAAACGACTGTTCTTAACAGTGAAATTAAATGTCTTGATGGAAGAAACATAACAATCGTAACATTCCGTTTGAATTTTGACAATTCTCAATATGTAAGTGCACTATATAAATTAGAGTCAACGTAAATACAGATGCCATATACGTGGAAAGTTAAGGTAACAGTTATTTTGCAACAAGTGCGGACAGACGGCGAATGCGACGAGTGAGCGACTCGCGCGAGGCCTGCAGGAACCGCCCGAGGGCCTGACGAAAGCCCCATGTTGGTTGAGCCAAATTGTGATATATGAATTTATCTTTTAGGCTTTTGAAATAAAAATATTTTATATTGAAATAAGATTATGGAGAAATATTTTATCTGATTATAGGATACTTACTTATTTTCTTTCGTATTGAATCCTTCTCCATTTTATGGGCGCCAGTTCTATGAACACTAATTTTTAGCTTAATTGAAGGATCACTTTAGTCATGAGCACTCTATAGATAGTATTAGAGGGGGTCCAATCAGGTCTATTATATAAATTTCTTTAAAAGATTATTTGCAATATGAAGTTACTGACTCATCATAATTGAATTTTATCGTATGCAAAATTTTATTAAATTTATTAAATTTTAGTGAAGCTCAAATAGTATGTTTTTAAATTATTTCCTGAAATTTTCAAAACAAGAAAGAGTTGATTGCATATAACTGTTTAATATCAAATATGGTTAATAAAAAATAAACAAAATATTAGAACCTTATTCCTATGCTGCGACAAAACCTACGTAACTTAGCTCTATAACATGGGACCAAGTCCTCTGGCACAATATTTCTTAATACTAGCAAATTTTGAATTGTTTATCACCTAGTAAAAATATGTTAATCCTTTTATCAACATGCACAAAACTTATCACTTATTGGTTTCACTTGTACACGAACTAATAAATGTTGTTGGGCTCTGGTGGTGGTGGGATCTAGCGGGATGACGCGGCACTACCTCTGGAATGCTCACTGCCTTTGCCTTGAAATTTATTTACCCTAAAATGTATTACTTACTGCTGCTGTAGTTATTAATCTTTTATCACTGTTATTACTGTGAAAAATTATTTCATTTTCTTGTTTGATATATATTGATCGCAAATTTCTTAAAATACTTATTCATGCAGTTTTTTCTGCGTCTAGACCATTTATACTTTATATTATTGCTTACTTAGCACAAATTAACAATTGTTATTTTAAATTTACAATTATTTTCTAACAAGTGTCATAATATTTAATTTATTTAATTTCACTTAAAACTTACACTTTATTTATCATATTATATAATTTTGAATTCTGAATACTATCATATAGTCAAATTCAAGTTCTGTCGTGTAACTTAATTTTCTATGTGACGCGTTCCCTCTACATTTTCATTTTGCTTCCTAGCTAAAACTCTCGAACCCACTATTTACACGTATGCTTTTGCATTAATCTTTTAATCTAGACACAGTTTATTAGCGATTGATATTTCATAATTATTATAGTATTATGACTTGAGTATTGTAGTTTCACTTGAAACCGATTTTTGTGGCGATTAATTATTTAGTTATAACGATATTATGTTTTGACCAATCATGTGCGTAGCTACTTGCGCTTATACTATAGCCTCTTCGTTAGCTGCAGGCTACTGAATTTAATTTAATTTTAATTTGTTGTATTTGAAATTTGCCGATTTAAGTTCTGTATTTTCGTTTATTTTAATCTCAAAATTTATGTGAAAAATTCAAATAACCAAGTTTTTGGTTTTTTTTCTTTCACAAAAAAATATTCTTTTTTTCTTTCTATTCTTTCTTTATTAAAGAAATTCTTTTTAAATTCTTTTTTAAAGAAATTTGGTGAAAACTTACCTTTTCATGTCCGACACTGTAATTTTTTTCATTTAAAGTATTAATTTGTCACCTTATTTTGACTTAATATCGAAAAAGCACCCTAACTTTCAATCGAAAATTCTCGCGTCAAAATATCTGCTTTTTTAAAAAAGTCGGTGAGCTTTTTGTTCGTTGAAATCTCTACTTTCTGATGGTGTAAACAAAAATATATATTACTACGATAAATGTTCTCAGAAAATGCAAAGAAACGAAAAAAACTCGAATCCGAAACATTTTTTTATCATTATGTACAATTTTGAGCTATTTATTAAAATTTACTCTTTAATTACTCGAAAAACTTCCATGTTACATTAATAAACAAAAAAATTACAAATGCATAAAACATAAAGATTACAAAAAACATGCGAAAATAGTTGTTGTGAATATTAAAGATAGGAAAAGGGGATTTTACCTAAAAAATGTGACTGCTGCAATTTTTTTCAGTAAAAAAGTTGATTTTAAATTCTAATTACATTTATGTCATAGAAAATCTCATACTATATAAATATACATGTAAATCGTACTATTGAATTTAGATACTTTATACTGATTACGTTCATTATATTTTTAAATACATTAATCTTGTTATTTAGAAATACCTTATCTTGAATTCTAATCACTTATCCATTAGTGTTTGTCTCTTTGATGACATTTCTTCATCGTTAGATTCGACAAACCTTCCCGATTCTAGTAGATCTTCGAAATCCTCAAGACCATCACCGTCTTCGTTTCCAATATTATTTCCAGTCTGCATTGGTTTTTCATCTACAATTTCATCTGAATCATTAACTTCCTCGTAGGTTTTTTCTTCCACATTGGAGCATTTTTCAGAACAATGTCAATTTGAGCATAAATTTGTATATTTTAAACCATGTTTTCGGCAGCCACATTTTAAACTGTTACATCTAGTTTCACAGCTGCAGCAAATTGTTTTGAATAATATTTCCGGAATTAATTCCTTTTCTGTAAATTTGGGCATAATGCCACGTTGATGTTGCTTCCAGCCCCAATCTGTTGCTGTCAGTTCGTTACCCAGCCAAGTTTGAAGCCGATTTTGGTTTGAAGGTTTGAAGCTAACCAAGATGAAGCTTTTCTGTAGGTCACCCAGGTATATAACTTATCTTAAAATAGCAATAAATAGGCATTTACGCATATAATTTAAAGAAGATTCTACAACTTTCCTAAAATATTGTAGATGTCTTATTAAATATTAACTTTATTAACTTATTTGGTTGTTAATTATAGTAGTATATTTCGATTTGCAATTTTTTTGTTTATCAATATAACATGGAATCTTACGTTTTTCGAGTAATTAAAGTGTAAATTTTAATAAACAGTTCAAAATTGTACATAATGATTAAAAAAATTATTTTCGGATTCCGGTTTTTTTCGTTTCTTGGCATTTTTTGAGAACATTTACCATAGTAAGTAAGACCTTGCCAGAGTGAATACTAAAATTTGCGAAGCACTTCAATATAGGCACATAAAAATAAATTAATATAGGCACATTGGCCAAGATAGAAGGATAATTGCTTTGCTTTTATATTAATTGACTGGCCTTCAATAGAGTATCGAATAAAAAAGTAGGTACATACCTACTCAGTTTGTTCCAATTTTCTATATGTATACCGGCTAAACACATTTTGATTTAGCTCCACGTGTCAGCCAAGAGGATCAATTAATTTTAGCAAAGAAAACATTTAGAACCACAATGTTGACAAACGGAAGCTAGATGTTCACTTTGGACTTACTTAATTTTTATATTTAGAAAATATTGAATTATAGAAAGTGATTTATTAAGTAGTAAATAATATTTTGATGTAATCGTGGTGAAAAGGCCATGACAAATAAGTGCCTTTTTATATAGGCGTGCACGTATACGCCGTTTATTTTGATCATCAATCTCCGGATTCGAGCTCGAGAACTTCGTGAGCAACATAAACAGTTGAAAGCAAAGCTAAAAGCAAAGAGAGAATATACATTCCGCAGAATATTAATGTGGAATATATCAGAGAAATAGCATACGAAATACATTCTACCTGTTACTAAGTAGACTCATATATTTTGTAATGAAATAGGTAACTACACAGTTAGTTTGTAACACGGTAGTAAATGTCACTGTAGAATATGTCATCAATCTGATATAAGTATTTGAAGTTTCGTTTAGAATAACCCAGTGGCCCACTAAGGATTTTTTTCGAGTGGGTTTCATCGCCGTTATTTTAAATAGAACACCCTGTATATTATTGAAATTTTGGATTTATGTTGATTTTTAGGTGAACTTTCATAAAGGATTCCTATTCTTGAAGTTTCCTGTATGTGATATATTTAATTTAAAAAAAAAGAATTTAAAACCATAGCGTAATTCAAAAAGATGTGTTCTTTACAATAATAAAGTTAAAGCCATAAAATTTATAGGGAACATAACTAATTTAGTCAACTTTAAACTACATTAACTTATTATATTATGTATGGTCCCTATACATAATTTACATGAGAGATTAAACGTACCTAAGATGGTGATACTTTGCAACAGTTTTTTACATTTTTAAGTAAAAGTGACCGATGTCATTATCCTAGGTCAGTATCGTCAACATATGTACTATATTGTAGTAACACTGCTATCATACAAATGAAGAAAAGGTACTAAAAAAAATAAATTTATGTGTGTGAAGTCACCCTGCATTGGTGTTCGTTACATATAGGTTAAAAGTTCGCAGAATTTCAATGTGGGTGCGTATGTAAGTCAACTGTATACATTATTTAAGTTTTTACAAAAAAATTGTATACTATCAATGTGAGAAATGTGGAAAAAATGCAGGTTTATTAAAAAAAATAACTTTTTACTTAGACAGTCTTTATAAAACTTAAATTACTAATTTTATTTGATTTTTTTATCAATATACATATAGGGCCATTTACTTAAGCATGTTTAAAAAACTAATACAAAAGAATTCTTTGATTTGGTAATTGAACTTATTGAAATCAACACCAGAAGTGAATATTCCTTTTCTTTCAGTTGGTGGTTTTAAGAAACAAACAATGTCATCATCACTATTCTTGGAAATATCATCGTCTTATGGGTACACAAATGTATTTTCACGTTTCTGTCTTAGACATTTTAGAGTAACTTCAGATTCAGCATGGTGAACTTTTTCAATCCTAGCTATATAATGCTTGAGAGTTTTTTTGTGCAGAACCTAATAACAGGAAATAATCATGCAAGCACTGCCGTTTCTTCGACACTTTCTTCAATGTTTTAATTCTTTACCAATTAGTCTTCGCGAGATGTTTTTTCGTTCTCTTTATTCTTTTCATTTTGACTGTCCGGGAAAAATTCTTCATATGACTCTTCATATGACTCTCGTTCCTTCTCCCGATGTAGATGGTTTCCAGGTTTCTTTTAAAAAAGAGAGTAAACTCTCATTAATGTTCTCTGAAATTCTGTTCGCTTCAGCCCGTTGTTCTGGCAATCGTTTAGTAACTTTTTAAATTCTCATTTTTAAATAGTTTTAGTCTCTCCATCAACTGCCTTAGCAAAGATGGAAACGAAACTTTGTTTAATGTTTGATTTCGTAAATTCTTAATCTTGTAGGTTTCTAAAATTTTTCGCCGTATTCTTTTTAAAGGCCCATAATAACCTACATCTAAGGGCTGAGTTCTTGGACAGGAATACAATAATATCAACAATATCAATGATATGTATACATTCAGATGTGAGGAAAAATTATCGCCAATTACAACTTTTACCCCTGGTAACCTAGAGCCCATGGAAGAGCGATCGTTTGATACCGATCTTCAAATGTGAAAGCATCAAACCATCAACTTTTACTCTTATGGTACCTCTTATAGTTTACTGATCGTATCACCTTTCAGCTTTACAAATCCTATATGGAGGCAGCACATTACCACGTCCACTAACAGCGAACATTATAGAAATGTAAGCCTTTGACGTGTTCATTTCCCTTTCTGGGTATTTCATCTTTATACATATCTCTTCTATTTTTAAAGCGTTTACTGTTGGTGCAGTCAACGGATATCGCATAATTTCAAAACAATCCCCTCTAATCACCCTGTATTTATATGTGTCTATTTCAAAGATAGTAACAATAGGAATGAATAGCGCCTTTTTACAATATGCCAAAGCAGTTAAGATATATTTTGGCAACTGTTATGATTCCAGTTTAGCAACTGCTCTGTTTCAAAATTGGGAAATTGTAAAGTCTTTTATTAAGAATGATCGGATTTTAATTTTAAATAAAACAACAAAGGTTTGACATCAACTTAATTCTTGCTTTATTTTGAGGCTTGGACAATGCATTCATGTGTGGAATAAAATATCGGTCCACCACCACCGGTAATGACCACCACGGCTTTGTTGACACTAACGCACGCGATCGCTCCAATTTCTTATCGCTCGATACAATAATTCTGGCTGTATTTCGCCAATAACAAAATTGTGAGTTGTTGGCATAGGCTTGTGCTTTCACATAGCCCCAAAGAAAAAATCCAGGGGTATCAAATCAAATAATCTTGACGGCCAATTCATAAATCCTCTTTGTGAGATGATCCAATCTCCAAACCTTTCCCTCAGCAAAGCGAGCGTAGCATCAGCTGTATGGCACGTAGCGCCATATTGTTGGAACCACATCTCCTCAATATTTATGCTCCTCAAGTTTAGGCCATAGAAATTCGAGTAACATGGTCCTATAGCGGTCGCCATTCACGGTTACGGCTATTCCATGATGACGCGATGACGCCACCATGCCCTAAACAGCACCACACAGTGAGTTTTTCGGAATGCAACAGAACTTTATATAACACTTCCACCTCACACTTGATATAACACTTCCTCCTCGCACCAATAAAGGCAATTTTGCTTATTTACGAAGCCATTCAATCAAAAATGTGCCTAGTCTGGGAAGATTATTTTTAGGCCAAAATTGGGATCGTGTTCCAAGTGCTCAAGGGCCCAGTCACCAAACTCTCGACGCAATCTGTGATCATTTACTTCCAACCAATCGAGACTAGTTAAACGCTGCATCAAGAAACTGCACACTATACTAAATATAGTAACACCTGGAAAGAAAAAAATATGTATTAGGAACCGCATAATCTCTATTTGAAACACTATCACCCATATTGAAGGACCCTTTACTTTCAGTTCTTCAAGAGTACACAGGTACCTTCTATAAAATATTTTCTAATCTTCAAATTCTTATATAATTCCATCAGAAAAGTTAAGAGGATATGGATAGAGAGGATTACATACGTCACTAGAATAACCCATTATGTTATTCTTTTCATTCATCCGTTTCAGTTTATAAAAAATTAGCTCTGAGAATTTCGAAGTATTTCAAAATTTACAGAAACACAAAATCCAAGTTGGCGGACAGATTCCATAATTACTTTATGGGCAAGAATATGATTTCTGCATCTACTTGGAAAAATTGGAAATTTAACTGCATCAAAAGTTTTTTTTAACCCTTCATTTCTTTGGTTTCAAAAAGTTTAAAAAGTTTCAAAAAGTTTTAGGTTATACTGTTAAGATGCACGAAAGTAAATTAGCAACCAGTAAATATAAACTACTAATTGGCATCAGATATTGTTAATAAACAGCTCGATAGTGCAAAAATTCGTATTTAGTCAATAGACATCTTAGAAATGGTTTGAAAGTTCATGTCATATGACGTACGTATTTAAAAATGATCGTTTGTTGTTTTAGATGTTATCGAAGAAGGCTGAAAATGCTGCTCATTTAGAAGTTAGGAGGCAATTACCCGCTTTCCCCTGTCACGTACTCCTACAGCTATTTCCGTTCGCAGTTTTATTCAATCCTGCATTAGTCATTATAGGTTGTGGAGAGAAATTGGTGGAAGTAGCAGGAGGGAAAGATAAGTTGATGGGCCAGCCAATGACCAAATATTTTAAACTGAGGCGACCCAAAGGTATTACGTTTACCTGGAAAAACGTGAGTATTCTCTAGTTACCTTCATATAAGTTTTTGGTAAAAATTAACAAAATAATATACAAATTGACATTTAAAAAACTAATATATCGCGAGTGCAGAGGTGTTTGCAGGGTCTTTGCAGGCTAGAGTAATAATGTTTGAGATTGTCCGTTTGTATATAGATTTGAATTTCTTAAAAATACACCTCGAACTCTTTCAATATTTGCAGTGATCTACCGGCAGGTTTCTTCTTCAGAGCTGATGCTGTAGTACTAAATTGACAGCCCAATTTTAAAATTATGTAAAGATGTAAAACATTATGTAATGTACTTACCTTTAGGTATTTCAGAGGAGTACAGTAGATAGCTAGATTATTATGACAACATTATTATGACAAGAAATATCGCGTTTCCATTTCGGTTTCTAATGAAGTCACTTCGATTACTTGATTGCCACATCTAAAGGAGTGTCGTGTGGAGTCTATTTTCGACACTACTTTTGTTGACTGGTTGCTATGACCGTGAAACAAGCTGACAATGACGCTGACGTACTAATATTTGCAAGAGCAATACCACAATTCAATAGAACAAATACAACTATCGCAATTGGTGAAGATGTTGATTTGTTAATACTACTGACTGCACGAACGTCAATTGATAAGATTATTTACTTTTTGAAACCTGGTAAAGGTCAAGTACAAACAAAAATATATTCCTCGGAAAGTTTAACTGCATATCCAAAAATGTCATCCTCCTATTTTTATACGTAATAACTGGCTGCGAACTACGTCAGGATTTTTTTAAAAAGGGGTAAAACAACAGTATTGACTCTTGAATCAAATATTGACTCTTCTCCACAAGTTATCATCATAAATGAGATTTGCCTTCTTCTTGTTATAGATGGAGCTTAAAAAAATTATTCTATAGGCAAGTATGGACATTTAAGTGTTGTAAAAAATACACAGAACAATAAATGAGTACAACTACTACCTTGTCTTCTTTCAACATTTGCTTCTGCTTATCAACATTTATATATTTTTGAAAAAACGTATTATAAAAATCAAATAAAGTTATGATAGTTTTAATATTACTTAGAAATGTAGATTAAATATATTCATATGATATTTAAAGACAGTAACTTTGCAAATCCAACCTTGACTGATATAGGGACGTATCGATTCCGACTCATAAGTTTTGCGTTGATTCAGGGATTTATCTTAATCTATATTCATTAGAAACATTTTCCTTGATTGTCTGGAGCACCAATAAACAGAAAGTAATTAATTTCAGACCTTCTACCTTAGATCCGTGATGTTTGAAATAGAAGTCCTTAGAGTCGAGTTAGTGAAAACGGATGAAACAGAAGGAGAGGAAACGGACAGTCTGGGTGATGAGCTGAGCAACAGGGAAATTGAGATAGACGGCAAGAGTATTTCGCCTTACGCTTTGAGGCGTGACAGCCAGCCGGGCCTGAAAAATATACTCCTGAAAGGCCAAATGTACTATCTCAACGACATAACTGGGATCATATATCTCTGTAGCCCAGTGTAAGTTTTAGCAGTAATTCCTTTCAAGCACTGACACTTCTGCCAGTAGTAGGCCGTAGGCCAGTATATTAGCATCTACGAATTAGTCAGGGCCGGCTACAAATATCTAGTTGACGACGACTTTATTGAAACAAAGGAGTACCTACGGTTTTACGTAGTTCTACAGCATCACTTTAGAAACAAAAAGTTAAATTCAATTAGAAATAGAAATATTTCGTGCTTATTAAAATTATCCCGTAAATTCTAGGATCTAAATATTTATATATAATATATATACAGGGTCTTTATAGCCAGGGAGCTGTAATTCTATAAATTCTGAGATGCCGTCGACGTCCGTCGGCTCGACAGATGGTGCGAAAGGTTCCCCTGAAACTCTCGGTACCCTAAGTTTAGCTATTAGTCGGCATATGTATATAGAATTTATGAACTCGAGAAGGTCACTCCGTATGGACGAAATGTGAAATCTTATTGAAATCTTATGTCTTATTAAATATTAACTTTATTAACTTATCTTCTTGTTAATTATAGTAGTATATTTCGATTTGCAATTTTTTTGTTTATCAATGTAACATGGAATCTTACGTTGTCCGAATGATTAAAGTGTAAATTTTAATAAAGAGCTCAAAATTGTACATAAAGATTGAAAAAAATTTGTTCTACAATCGCCTCAATAGTAGGCTTTTGCGCTTTCAATTCTCAACGCAAAGTACGTCATTTCCGATGATGACATAATTGTCGCTTTAAAGCGGCAATAGTGTCAATTCCCGCTCGCTTCTTTATTATAAATTCCTTAGCAGGCGCTTGTCAGTCAAGAATGACACATGAGAAATGTAGGTCACAAAAAAAACTTATAAAAATCGGTTCATATATAAACATATGTCAAATACATACAATCGCTTAATACACACTGTATTAAGCGATTGTAGAAAAAATGTTGCATAATTGTCGCTTTAAGGCAATAGTGTCAATTCCCGCTCGCTTCTTTATTATAAATTCCTTAGCAGGCGCTTGTCAGTAAAGAATGACACATGAGAAATGTAGGTCACAAAAAAAACTTATAAAAATCGGTTTATATATAAACATAAGTCAAATACATACAGAAACACACTGTATTAAGCGATTGTAGAAAAAATGTTGCATAATTGTCGCTTTAAAGCGGCAGTAGTGTCAATTCCCGCTCGCTTCTTTATTATAAATTCCTTAGCAGGCGCTTGTCAGTCAAGAATGACACATGAGAAATGTAGGTCACAAAAAAAACTTATAAAAATCGGTTCATATATAAACATATGTCAAATACATACAAGAACACACTGTATTAAGCGATTGTAGAAAAAATGTTGCATAATTGTCGCTTTAAAGCGGCAATAGTGTCAATTCCCGTTCGCTTCTTTATTATAAATTCCTTAGCAGGCGCTTGTCAGTAAAGAATGACACATGAGAAATGTAGGTCACAAAAAAAACTTATAAAAATCGGTTTATATATAAACATAAGTCAAATACATGCAATCGCTTAATACACACTGTATTAAGCGATTGTAGAAAAAATGTTGCATAATTGTCGCTTTAAACCGGCAATAGTGTCAATTCCCGCTCGCTTCTTTATTATAAATTCCTTAGCAGGCGCTTGTCAGTAAAGAATGACACATGAGAAATGTAGGTCACAAAAAAAACTTATAAAAATCGGTTTATATATAAACATAAGTCAAATACATACAGGAACACACTGTATTAAGCGATTGTAGAAAAAATGTTGCATAATTGTCGCTTTAAAGCGGCAATAGTGTCAATTCCCGCTCGCTTCTTTATTATAAATTCCTTAGCAGGCGCTTGTCAGTCAAGAATGACACATGAGAAATGTAGGTCACAAAAAAAACTTATAAAAATCGGTTCATATATAAACATATGTCAAATACATACAAGAACACACTGTATTAAGCGATTGTAGAAAAAATGTTGCATAATTGTCGCTTTAAAGCGGCAATAGTGTCAATTCCCGTTCGCTTCTTTATTATAAATTCCTTAGCAGGCGCTTGTCAGTAAAGAATGACACATGAGAAATGTAGGTCACAAAAAAAACTTATAAAAATCGGTTTATATATAAACATAAGTCAAATACATACAGGAACACACTGTATTAAGCGATTGTAGAAAAAATGTTGCATAATTGTCACTTTAAAGCGGCAATAGTGTCAATTCCCGCTCGCTTCTTTATTATAAATTCCTTAGCAGGCGCTTGTCAGTCAAGAATGACACATGAGAAATGTAGGTCACAAAAAAAACTTATAAAAATCGGTTCATATATAAACATATGTCAAATACATACAAGAACATGTATTAAGCGATTGTAGAAAAAATGTTGTATGTATTGCGAGCACAAACTGCCATTGCCGTTTTTGAAAGAATACCGGGCTCCGCTTCGCGTCGCGTCGGTAGATTTCTTACGCAAGCGGCAATGCAGTACTTTGCGCTCTTAACACACAAATAACTAATTCGTATTGGAGTTTTTTTCGTTTCTTTGCATTTTCTGAGAACATTAACCATAGTAATGTATTTTTGTTACACCATCAGAAAGTAGAGATTTCAACGAACAAAAAGCCCACTGCCTTTTTTAAAAAAGCAGATATTTTGACACGAGAATTTTCGATTGAAAATTAGGGTGCTTTTTCGATATTAAGTCAAAATAAGGTGAAAAAATAAATATTATAAATCAAAAAAATTACAGTGTGTTTGGGACATGAAAAGGTAAGTTTTCACCAAATTTCTTTAAATTTTTTTTTCTACAAGAAAAATAAACCAAAAACTTGATTATTTGAATTTCTCACATAAATTTTGAGGTTATGTGTAAAAAGTATGAACACAAAAGTTGTAGATATTTTTATTACATCCAACTTTACCATTTTACTTTTTTCCATGGCACTTGTAGTTTTTCCGAAAATCGAGATAAACCGTTTTTTACCCTTAAAAACTCACCCCCTTTCAATTCCCTACCTCAGATCGCCCGTAAATTATCTTTCCTCTCATTTTTGTTATATTCTTTTCCTTTTCCAATGGATTTCATCCTACTTTTATTTTTTTTCACTGTTTACCATTTTCAAAGGCTTCAGCCGTGGTCTATAAGTTTTATCTGTCACTAAGAAAAGTGACTACGACCCAAAAGGCGAGAAAAGTGACCACGACCCGAGGTGGTAGACCACTGGTACGAACGACCACGAGGTGGTAGATCTACTACCTCGTTCCAGATCGGCATTTACTCAGTGGCGGCTCGTGCCACATTAAACAGGTAGTGCCGAAACTGGGAAAGACACAATGACAATAAAATGCGCCGCAGGGGAAAATTTTTAAAATTTTCAAGGTCACGCGTTTTCCTGGCACTTCAGAATTTCAATAAAATATCCATTTGAACAAAAATACAGACTTCCACAACTAGAGGAGAGAGTAAACTTTTTAAAATTCTGGCGAAAAAATATCATGTTATGTGCATTTCAGCAGTTGCAATAAGCTTATTTCTGTTTCAGTATCAATAATATTAGCGAGTTACCCGATCAAGGATTATATTTAAACGATTTAAATCCACATGGTTTGAGTAAGGAAATGGTGTTACATGGATGGCAGAACAGCTCCAAGTAAGTTCAACATTTTAACATTATAACTGCTGACATTTATAATGTTAAATGCTGTTAATGCAAAATAATCGATACACTGAAAATATCGATGATGATGTTTGCTCAAAATAAACTCTTAATATAAGTCCAGTTTGATACATTTTTATATCATAAGTAAATTTATAAGGAATATCACACAGTATTGGAATTTTAAGAAAATTAGGCATTTGTCAATATTATACAGGGTGATACAAAAATGCATTTTTACTTTAAAAGAGTAACAGTGGCCAAGCGGTTGCATCCATTTTATTATCAAGCTACATCTATACCTTACATTTTCTTTTTTATAATTTGTTACAATAATTTATTTTTGTATGTATTATATGTTTTTGTGTGTGAGTCGGAAAAAAGCCCGAAAATTGTAAATATTTTGAGCCGGAACAAGGTGATCTCTTCCCCCCCCCCCGTTTCCAGGATGCTGGGCACGATAAGGGTGTTAGAATTTCTCTTTTGGGTTGCGCAACCCCTCAAAACTGCAAAAACCCCTACAGGGGTTGAAAGCGCTTTAAAATGTTTCTGTGCGGAAAAAAAGATTTTCCCCCCGTTTTCGAGGATTCTGGGCCCAGTGATGGTGATTGCATATTACGTCCGCCCCCTACCAACCCCTCCACTGGCCAATACTCGCCCCCGAAAGGGGTGAATTTTTTTTCCAATAGCAGCGGCAAATACATTTCCCTCCGTTTTCGAGGATGCTGAGCACGGTGGTGGTGTCGGATATCGCTTTCGACCCCCTACCAAACGTTATCTTTAAGTATACATTATTGTAGCAATTTGTTTTGGCGTCAATGTATCAATCATTCAATGGCGGTATTTCATGATATTTTTCTTGCTGAACGGGAAAGAAAGACCATTACAGCCAAGAAGATAAATACGATTATTTTTCACATTCTCAGCATCCTCGAAAACAGGAGGGTGAATATATATTTGCCGCTGATATTTAAAAAAAAAACCCCTTCCGGGGGAGAGTATTGGTCGGTGGAGTAGTTGGTGGAGGATGGGAACCAACATTCAGCCCCACCACCGTGCTCAGCATCTTTGAAAAAGGGGGAAAGGATATTTTTAGGATATTTTTCCATTCTTCATTACCCCAATATTCGCTTTTCCCAGAATAGCTAAGGCGTTTAACTCGAAGGTTTTTCAGGGAACTCTGGAGCCTCCTAGTTTGGAGAAGACCAATATCAAAAAGGCTAAGAACGGCTTTGTTTCATCGGATTTCATTGGATTTGCTTCACCTAATTCGTTTTAATTTGCACAGATCTAACTCTTCTGTCCCTCAAAACACTTAGCGTTATAAATCGATTGTCTCGCTCACTAATAGATTTTTTCCGAACACAATTATTACTTCTTATCAATACTGAAAACTCAGGAAAACGTACAGCTCTCTGAACTTTATCTTAAAACTAATCATACTTTGGCCATATAATATTGTGACCTATCATCATGCACCAAAGCAATAGCTCTCGCAGAGTCAGTTGCAGAATGATCCATATTTTAAAACATGCGATGATAAACACGCTGAAAGATTTATTTGACAAATCGTAAACCGACTGGTCGGTATGTCATACCCAGATGTGCAAAAAGTCTTTGTTATTGCTACAAAAATAATGTAAACATCTGAAACCCTTTACTCCATTCATATTAACTTAATAAAAATTAAGTTTTTCCGCTTGGGAATTAATCTTGTCAAGGGATGTACAAAATTAAAGAGTTCTCAAGCAACAAGTGGGAGCTAAAACCCACCTCTAAAGTGAGAGTCGGTAGTTTTTCCGTTTTGTCCTACAAAAAAAAATATACTTATAAAATAAAAAAAATGTTCCCAGTAAAATTATGTAGCCTGGTATCTCTTACAAAATTAAAGTTATTATAACAAATAAAAAAAGAAAATATATGGAATAGGTGTAACCTGAAAATAAAAATTATACAACCCAACAACTTCGCCACTACCTAGATTGTTTTGAGGTTAAAAAGGCATTTTTTGTATGACTCTGTATAATATGATATATACCCTGTATATATGGTAACATGTTCTTAACATAATAAACGGGTGAGATTATAAATTTACCTACGAAAGATAAAAGAATCAATTATTTAAAGGTAATTAATTTTCAGACTAGAGCTAGTATTTGACAAAGCTGAACAACGTGCCACTGAATTAGAGAATAATTATAGCCTCTTAAATACTTGGAAGAATCGTGGTGATGATTTACTTTATTCCATGATACCCAAGCCTGTAGCAGATCGATTAAGAGCAGGTGATAATCCTCTAAGTACGTGTGAGGTGAGAATATTTGTGCACCATAGTCTGCCTAATCCTTTCAATTGGTAGATAAGTATATTTTTTAATAGGTAAAAATCACCGTTGTACCCAAAATTTCGTTTATATTATAAACAATAAACAAAATTAATTCGCCTTCTTCAGTATTGAAAATACTACTGGGCGCGTGTATATGGGACTCGTCTCACGAAAAATGTATCGGCATGCAACAGAATATGCCGAGGTCAAGGAGTATAATATATACGTTAGGAGTAAGCACTTATGTTGCGGTGCCAGCAAGAATGTTCTTTACAAGCAGCACGCGGGTGAAAGAGACAGACAGCAGAGAGATGTTATAGGGGTCCAGTTACTAAAGGAATATGTTTTTCTTTCAGCGCCGAAATAATTAAAGAGTTGCGTGTTTTATCATTTATTGTGACTTTGAGATTTTAGAAATAAATACATAAGAAAAGAACCTATTAATTAATATTTATATTAATAACAATGATTATCATATTTATGTAGATATATGGAGTATAATCTTTGAAAATTTGTTGTTCAAAATTCATTTGGTATACAGGATGGTCTGATTTTTAACAGCAGGACTTTACCAGGTCATAGTTCGTCGAATAATAATGGTAGTTTCTTATAGGAAGTATGCCGGAATTCGGCTTCGTTTCGATGTTAAAGAAACAAATATATTTTAAATAAATCGATATGTCAATACTAAATTGACATTCCCCCTCTGGGTCGGGGCCACAATTGTAGAATAGACCCAGGGTACCTCCTACCTGTCGTAAGAGGCGACTAAGGTGACTGAATGGGACTGCCTAGCCGCTTAGACATGACCGGTAAGATCTTCAAAGTTATGCTGGGCGGGCGTTGGTGGCACTTGGATGGGTGACCTAGGCAGGCTTGGGCCCGGACTGTGGCGTCTGCCCGGGAATACTCAACACATCTGCCGCGGACGCGTGGTCCCAGATAAATGGTAATGAGGACCAGAGTAATTAATCTCGGTAACTCAGAACCATACTATCATACATACAAATTGTAGAGACTTTGCCACCAGGCCACCCGTAATAAATAGGATGGTTTGAAGAAAAGTACTCAAGTAAAAAGGAGGAATGCACAAAGGGCCTAATGAGGTCTAAGTGCTGTGGTGGAATGGGAGTGTAACACTACCTTCCACTACACTCCGACCCATATACATACATACATATACTAAATTGACAATAGGTTGAAAATCGGAGTTGGAGTTCGGAGTTGGAGATCGGAGACAATAGGTTGGAGATCAAAGGACTCACTAATGTCGCGATATGTTCAGGAAAGTTCTTGATGCCTCTCATTTACGGTGAAGCTTCTCGATTATTCCATCCCATTCTAGATTGTTCTCACTTGTTCCATCTCATTCTAGATTGTTCCCATTTATTCCATCGCATTCTACCTTGTATACCAGGCATCTTGAAGGGCTCTACATGAGGTACCACGTGTTCATATACCGCAACTATCTATTCTAAATGGGGCCAGGGGTGTATCTCGGTTATTTGACGTCCTAGAGGGTTGAGACTTCGTCCTTGGGGGATTGGGCGTGGTGCAGTGCGGGTGCGGTATTGCCAGATTGTGCAGTTTCTCCCTAGATCTAGGGATTTTTCAATGTATCGTGCAGAATCGGCTCTGACGATTCCGCAACAATATTGTATTTTAAAATTCGTGTGCCCCTAGATTTCTCACAACACAGATATAATATACACATAATATAATATAATAAACACAAGAGCTTTCTCGCTTAATTTACAAATTTTTTTTGTACCTTGAAATTTTTCGATGAAAGGTAGTGTTTTTTAGTAATGGAAGCCGATTTGGATTTATGTAAAAGACAGGGGCGTGCGGTGCCATTTTAAGTAAGGGAAACAATTTTTTAAAACACCTGTTTCTTACCTATGTCTTTTTATAGGTTTATGCAAATTATTTAAATCGGAAAAAACAGTTTTATTCCAGAGACCTTTTTCTTTTTCACAAACTAAATATGGCGAAAAAAATTATTTACAAACATTTTCACACCATGTTAACCATTTAAATTGTTCGATATGCTGTTCCGGATGAAAATCAAACACAGTTTTTTATTCTTGTGGTTAAATTTTTCATAGGCGGTTTTCCCTTCCTTTAGTAATTAATTGAGGCTTGTCTGCGAAGTTTAATGATGAAAATCCATTTATTATTAAGATAAATACCACACATTCAAGTTGACGGTATTTGCATCTCCATATCCGCGTTATGGTGTTCAATTTCGCTGCTTCAAACAAAGAACAAAAGACTCAAAGAACCTAATCCAACGCCTTATAGCTCCCGCGCCTACATAAAGCACGCGACTGGCTAGACAGCGCTCGCCGAAGCATTCAGGAGTAAGGAAAGTTGTGGTAAGGAAAGTTCCATATCCTCTTGATGTAAACAAAGAACTTATTCCAGCAATACCTTCCGCGCCCGCATAAAGCAGGCGACTGGCCAGACAGTTCGCCGGCCTAGCTTCTAGAACGGTCGGCTAGGTTCTATTGGATTTTCCACCACTGTGACTATCGGAGCCAAAGCCGTATTTGTTATGGGTTAGGGGAAGCTCTTGCTTCAAAGGACTGCACGCCCCTGGTAAAACACTACCATTATTTTTCAATAAATTCGATTTTCGATAATTTCATCTGGTATAGTTCTGCTGTTTTAAATCGGACCACTCTGTTCAAGTAGGTTGGTATTCATAAACGAAATATTTTAATTTGTGTGCGATTTCGATATCCTATTTTTTCTATTTTTCTCTCATTCTCCACTATTTACTTTCAAACTCCTTGCAATGAATACTGATGTTTCCTCTAAACATCTGCATACATAGTCGGAATATACGAAAATGCAATATCGAGAAAAATAAAAATGAAAATTTTATTTATGTTCATTCTACTATTTCACGCTACATTTCATATGGCAATCGTAAAATTCAATTATGCGCGATAGCCGCACAAAAACCACATCAGTTGAATATTCACATTATCATATCTCAAAATTATTATATTGATGTGGTATTATTACATTTGGTAAATTTAATTTTTTTATTTTATCACTAATCGCTAAGGGTACAAATGCTGAAAATACCTATAATCCTAGCCACAAGTAACTAAAAGTGCACTCGAAGACCATTATGGTTGCATCTGGTATTTTCAATAAGCTTGAGATACTTGAGATAGATGCAAGATCTGTAAATTTTATTTATAGTTATTAGAAATTAGAAATATTAATTTGCAAAATGCACCAAGAATCAATCCTGTGATGTAAAATTCATAAAATATTGAAAGATATATAGGGAAATGCGTTTGTTTCTAGTATTAATAAAATGAAGTCTATCTAAAGTTGTTATTTATACTATATTTCTAGACTTTCGATACTGTGACCGTAATGTTTTGCGAATTAGTCGGATTCAATTCCTCGACAGTAGAAGATGCTATGGAATTGGTTTGTACGATGAATGCTGTATTTTCATGCTTCGATTCTCTCATGGACACCTTCAATGTTTATAAGGTAATTATGACGATTGACCATATTAGTTATATCATTCTTATACTCAATAACAACATAAAGTGTATTAAGTTAATAATAGTCTTATTCTCAAAAGATTTATGTTATAAAATGAAGGTTACCTGATTAAATAAGAGTCAATATTAATAGTGAGATATCAACTGTAAAGACATTGCATCATATCCCATCGCCCAATGGGAACTAGTATCTGAAAAATCTGAACCGGTTCACGCAGGTGCTTGTCTATGATGATTTAAGGATATCCAATGTATACAATGGACATGACACTGAACACGTGAAAACATGCCAATATAATACTGATCCTACCGATTTTATTATTTTTTGTCTTCTATTACTTCTTCATTCTACTGCTCTCTGGTGAGAAAAATTTGCTCGTATTAAAAAATCATTTGGCAACAAATGTTGGACTGGAGTGGAGAGTTATGCATTCCATGTTCAGATAAAATGGGTTGAATAGAAGTTTGGGACATTCTTAAGGCTTCAACGGTACTTCGAATAGAAGTTCGAGGATACACATGAAAGTACCCAAGAACAAGGATGATATTATTTTCAGGCTCAGTCACTATTTTTCTCGCTTTGGTGTTTGCCATGGATCTTGTGAAACTTTTTCGGTGTCATTTTCGGTAAATTGTCATCTTTCTTGTTAAAGGCTCGATGTTCTTTTGTGACAGGTGACGAACAGGTGATGAACAGCTGACATTTTTTATGTAGATAAAGTAAATCTAACAAAACCTCATTTGAATACATTGTTGCAAAAAACCTTTAAATATATATAATTATATAAATATTTATAACTAGTCACATTAAAGTATGGAAATTTCAGTTACCACAAATCTCACACTACAACGCAGCAAAACTAATCATACGTCAGTCGCCACTGTTTGTCACTTAGGACCAGCATATCTGTCAAACATTTTTCACAGCCTACTGTACTATTTGTTTGGCTATAAATGAATGTTTGGATGTAAATAAAATCTGAAATGTCTCGAAGTAAATGGACAACAATTCTAACATAATCTGTAATGGGGTATTTTCGCAGTTTTTTTAATAATGGGAGCAGAAAGTAAATGGAAAAAGAAGATACCCATATTTTTTATTTTTTTGTTTAGTTCTAAAACAAGCTGTAAAAAAAATTAATCAAATCATATGACGTCACTAAGCGCAAATACAAATAGTGTGGCAAATGTAGTGATTTTTAGGGTATTCCGTCTGTAAGTTGGCGGCAGCGATGTCCCACTGCTGCCTGTCGGCCATTGCTGGTGATATTAGTATTTATATATACATATATAACATCTATATCTAGTGATTTCTCTATTTCCACTTAGGGACGTCATAGAAATTCAAGCTGCAATTAAACACTTATTTCTGAAGATTACACATTATTTTTTTTGTCAAAAATTAAGGGAAAACATATTCAACAAGTACAGTTGAATATGCAATTGCCCATTCTACCTACTGAGAACACATTTTATTGTGTTCTCAGTAGATATCAGTTTTAGAAACGTATACCTTTTTTTTTACTAAGAACTGAACGGTAAATATAAAGATATAAAAAAGTGGGGTGCCATTTAACAAAATTAAGTTTTTTTATTTTTAAATTTGTGATATAGAAGAGATGCTTTCGACTTAATTTTTATTTTTTCAGAAACTCTTCTGGCTGATTGATAGCCCTTTAAAATGTTAAGAAGTAGTCAAAAAATCATTAATTTATATCAATAAGTTTTGAAGATAACCACAATAAAGGGAGACGCTGTAAATGCAAGAAATTAAAAACAAACCATAACTCAAAAATAGTTGAGAATCAAGATAGGGTTGTATTATCAAACTTACCCTTAATATTGGTGAAGAAGCCAAAAATTCAAAGAAATTGGGGTGGTTTCATTTAAATAAACAAGTTAATTTCAACTTCCGGTATAACCGGAAGTGATAGAAATTTGAAAATATTTTCTATGATAGATCTTTTCCGGAAACCCACTCGACCCAAGTTTCATAGCGATATTCCAATTCAGTCCTGAGATACGCCTAGGGGTAGGTCGAAAAATCACCCTGCAAATTGACTAAAAATAATAAAGAACAATGTGTAAGATACAAATTTGATAATATGTTGCATGCACATGGTGTTGCTGTGTTGCTTGCTTCTGCCGCTGTCTCATACAGATATAAACCCAATTGAGTAAATTTGGGCTACAGTTAAAAACAAGGTATCCCAAAAAAAACGTTTAAACTAGATTATGTCAAACGTTTAGCAGAGGAAGAATTTAATAAAATCACTGGATTAGTAGCGGAAACGGTCGCAATGTGTATTCAAAATAGATGACTATTTGAAAACAGAGTTAAATATAGGCATATAAAGTGAAGTTAAACCACTAATTATAAACTTTAATGAGTCTAGTGATTACAGCAATATTAATTTGTACTCGGACAATGACGACAGTTGTTGACTATTTACATTAAACATCACAACAATATTTTGTCATTACTATTTCTATTGCTTCACAGTATGCCGAATTGTGTGCTGTTGTAAAACATATGAAATAAAGGTATTCGATACTGTTTACTTATTCTTATACACCATATCTTAAAATATATTTAGTTATATCACAAAATAATATTAGTTTAATTAATTTTTTAATACATTTACAAATTATTGAGGGGTATAATATACATATTAATAGTTGCTATTTCAAAACACCAAGAGGTAAAATAATATTGACAGGCGAAATAGGTTCTCAATAATTCTGCACTCTTCTAACAACGCCTCGGCGTTTGCCGAATCGTTCCCCGCGCTTCTAGAATGTTCGATGCATTTTTCATCCGCGGTGCTGTCATCTGCAAGTGGTGTGAGGAATTACATTCATAAATATTGGGAAATTTGCCCTCCATATCAGGGCAATTTCCTTATTTACTAAGGCTAAGAGAATTATGTATTATATTGTTTTCAATAGACCATAATGAAACGCAAGTCAAATTGAGATAATTACCTATATCATAGTGTGCATATACTTATGTTTCAGGTTGAAACAGTTGGTCAAGTTTATATGGCTGTATGTGGGGCCCCTGATCGTAATGAGAGCCATGCACAAAATATTATAGATGCATCACTATGCATGGTCAAACACGTAAAGCAGTTGCAGATCCCTTCTGGTACGAAAGTCGAGGTGAGAATAGGTAAGTAATTCCTATTATTAGTAAGTTGTAGGTAAGGTTTTAGCTAGTAAGTTTTAATTAAGATTAACCAGAAGCACCATGGACAGCAACATGGAAGCACAGGAGAAAATAGTATATAAAAGTATGTCGGTAGGATATTAGGTTTTTAAAACGTGCGATTTCTCGAAATAGAGCAAGAGTTTTAAATACCAGTTAGCAACGAATAGTTTACACTATTTTATTGGTATTATCACCAGTATTTGAATCTCATTATTGAATTATATTATATTTGAATTATCAGGGTATGGAATCGGTGATTTTAGTTTGGATGACAACGCATGGTTAGCTAAGTGACGTCATTCTAAATCCAATATGGAGAACCGCCCAAGATGGCCGACTAGTTATTTTTTATGCATTTCTGTGACAGGGGTGTCAAATGAAAGGGTTTGCTGAGAAGAATACGAAAGTATAATGACGTATAATGATAAAAACCGTACCTTATAGATTCCGAAGCACTTCACTAACAATACCGAAATAACAGCTAGTTATCAAACTATGCGAATCAGTAAATATCAAACGGTCAAAAAGGAATAATTTGCCGTCGTGCCCGTGTATTTATGTAGATTTCCCTACCCGAAGCCAACGGTGTCATCACGTGGTTTCCACTGGACGCGACCGCAACGGTTATAAGCGGTAGATATCTACGAAATTCCCGCGGATTTTAAACATTTGAAGTAGGGTACTATTATTCAAAGTATTTGCTATATAACGGAACGGAATTAATTTACGTCACACCCTGATTACGATTTTGGGTTCGCATTATTAGGGTGAAATCTTGAATTTTAAAAGCAAAAACTGAATTTTAAAAATACGGCTTGGTTGGCTTATTACTATGATTTGTGTAATTTGGTGAGGTTGGCAGCAATAGCATTGGTTTGCAACCTATTTAGGAGAAGGAAGATCCAAAATCAAACCCAAAACTGTGGTTCGATAGGCACAAGTAAGCTTCAAGCTGAAATAAGTAGGGTTAAGTAGAGTCAAGTCACTAGAAGGTCTTCTTATTGAAGAACTAGTATGTATAAAATTAACAGGCAAGCGACCTTGCAATAATGATGCATCAAATGAAATAAACAGACTTATAAACCAGCGATTACTAAAAAATAAAAAATAAATGAATAGTAACAAAATGTTTTTAAGAAAAAAGAGCTTTTACATGTAAAACGCACAATTTATATAAGCAGTATATGGTGCAATGTATACAAACAAGTGCCAACGGAGAAACTAGAAATATAAGAAACTAGAATAATGCGGCTGGGAATTAATAGATGGTGCTTACGAGTTCTATTGGTTTGTCGGTCCAACGGTTCATCTTTATGAAATATTATCTTTAGGAAATATAGCTATATTAGGTCTCAATGGAGAAAGTACCCCTACATCTCTCCTATTCATAAAAAAGGCCCAAAAAACGATGCAAGAAATTAAAGAGGCATTGCGGTAATACCAACTATAGGGCGCATATATTCCAGAATATTAAAAACTTTAATTGAAGAAGAAATCAAAGAAAAACAGTTAGAAGAACAGAATCGACTGTAGATAATGCCTTAACCCTTAAAAGAGATCTAGAAAAGAGAGACCAATGAAATAGAGAGACCGACGTAGCTCTAATAGATCTGGAAAAACCTATGACATCGTGCCTATCTCCATACTATGAAAAGAAATGAAGAACTTGGAGATCAATCCAATCTTGATTCAGGCTATCCAGAAATATTATGAGGAAAACTCTGCGAGAATCAAAGTAGGAAGCGAAGTTACTACGTCTTTCGAAACCATAAAAGGATTGAGACAAGACTGCAGCTTATCTCGCACGCTTTATAAAATCTATTTGGACAGAGCTCTAGTGAAATGGGTAAAAAAATGCAAAAACATGGGATTGAGGTGGGAGATTACATGCTGTTCACTTTGTTTTTCGCGGACGACCAGATCGTTAATGTCCTTATTTTTTTATTATTATTTTGGAGAATGAGCAAATAAATTGCTGTAAATATCTTGGAATAATAATAATAAGTAATTTGCTCTATAATTATTAAATCTTACTACTGGATACCAAAACACTTTCACTTCGCTTGACGCGCGTTTCGCCAACCAAGTTGGCATCATCCGGAGACGATTAAAACTAATCTTAAACTACAAAATCTACGATATTTATACTATTTTCATGGTGGCGTCACTAATGATATCACCGTGAAATTTAAGCGTGACTAATCACGCTTCAATGATCGGTTGCTAAGCAACGCGTAACAACTATAGAAAAGAAGTAATAGAAGAATATATAAACCTTACAAAACTTTGTATGAAACAAAATTGCTTCCGTTTCAATGACAAGTTCTATGAACAACATGAAGGAACCGCAATGGGTAACTGTTTATCGCCTTTCATTGCTATCGCTTTCATGTCTTCATGAGTCGATTTGAAACTGAAGCAAAACAAGAATTCGAGTATTTTCCTAGGATTTGGCTGAGGTATGTGGATGACATTTTTGCCGTGTTTGACACTAAGATTGCGGATGTAGAAAACTTCATTTCCAAATTAAATAGTCATTTCACTTCTGTAAAGTTTACATATGAACTAGGAAATAATGGAAAACTTCCATTTTTAGATGTATTAGTAATTAAAAATAGTGACAATAGATTAGAATTTGATATATTATATAGAAAAGATACCAGTGCGATCAGATATATCCCTAATGACTCTCACCACTGCTATCAACATAAAATGGCAAGTTTTAATTTTCTTGTCCATCGTTTGCTAAGTTAGGGAAACTCAGTAATGAGAGGTTTGAAAAAGAAAAAGTATTAATTAAAGATATAGCTGTGAGTAATGGTTATCCTAGAGATATAGTTGAAAAACTAATTAGGAAGCGTAAATTTAAGGACATACTTCCTAATTCTACGACCTTTCAAAAGGATATAGAGACTCCAAAATATGTATCCATCCCGTACGAACCCCGGTTTACTCCTGGTTTGAGTAAGGTCTTCAAAAACGTGGGTATAACAGCAATGAATCGTCGAGTAATAAATTACAACAACTTTCAGACAATCCAAAGGATAAAATTGTTCCAAATGAAAGGTCTGGGATTTACGAAATTAGTTGTAATGATTGTGATCGAAAATATGTTGGACAAACGAGAGGATCAATAACACCAGATATAAAGAGCATATGGCTCATCTAAAATATGGAAGAACAGATAAGTCTGCTGTTACACATATTAGTAATTTAAGATTACTTAGAAATGTGACCAATAATAGACAGTTGGATGCATTTGACCTATACCGTATAGTCCGCTTTACGCGTTGCTTAGCAATCGATCATTGAAGCGTGATTAGTCACGCGTAAATTTCACGGTGATATCATTAGTGACGTCACCATGAAAATAGTATAAATATGGTAGATTTTGTAGTTTAAGATTAGTTTTAATCGTCTCCGGATGATGCCAACTTGGTTGGCGAAAACGCGCGTCGAGCGAAGTGAAAGTGTTTTGGTGTTTGTGGAAACTACTCCGAGTGTTATTAATTAAATCTTGGAATAATTTTTAATAATTTGCTCTATAAGGGCATGCATTAAATAAGAAAAAAAAATTGTGTGAACAAAATCAGGTCTGATCATGTTTCATAATTTTTTCACAAAAAAAAATATTCATTTGCAGCATTTGCACAATTATCCTCTATCAGAGTATAAATTAAATAAAATCATAATACAACATATAAACATTAATTTATATAATATTTGCAGTTAATTATACACTAAAATACAAATTCGATTAAGGATCCACTATTTTTGTCAGACAGTGCTATAGTTAGTTAAAAAAATGTACCAATCTATTACGTGTGATTTTTGTCCGAAATTTTGCAATCTCAAAACATAACTGACATATCCAGGTAGTCGGACCGAAAAAACGGGGCTGAATATTTGTCGGACAACCTTATGGACCACCTCTTTTAGGCAATTATGAGTAATTTCAATTGAAAATTAGGTGTTGTGCAATAACAAAACGGTACTTAAATGTCATGTTTCTCGGGTTGTTGATGTTGCCATAGTAACATCAAAATTGTAACGCGCGTTTTTAAAGATGCTGAGGAGTACGTTAAATAAGCAAAATAGGGTGCCAATATAAAAATGTTATTTTCAGTATTTCCTTGTGTTATATTCTCTTTGCCATGTTCTAATATGTGAATATCTAAGTTATAAGGAAGCTCCATATTGAGCCTTATGGAATCAATTAAATCACGGCCTTTAACTGGGTGAAATAGACTGTTAAGTTAATTTAATTTACAGTTTCTCTAAGAAATACCACTATAAGCCCCAATCCTTAATTGATGTTCGTCGCAAGTTTGAAAATTATATAATACAGGCAATTAGTGTTACATCCTCTATCATAATTGATAGGTGTAAGAAGTTGCTATATATAATTATAATTATCAGTGATGTTGAACTTGAGTATTGTGTAGCATATTCGTCAATGTCAAATATAGATTTGAGTTGACACAAAATTTCAGGTGTTGTATTTCCAATCGTCTAAAACGTATAAACATGGAGAACTTTCATCAGATATTTAGACAGTTTATACACACCTTCACGCTATGATTGAAAGAACGTAGTACTTTCTATCCAACTTATAGTATTGAATGCTTGACTGAAATCAAGTAAAGCCATTGTTGTCATTTATCCTCATCAGTCCCTTGCATAAAATCATCTGCGATATGCATTAACGCCGTAATACTTACAATTAAAACCCGATCGAGGTCCTCATTGAATGGGAGGCACAGTCGAGTTAATTTGCAAGTAGTTACGTAATTGAGTATCCATTAGCTGAGAACGGTTTCCATTAAATGGGAATTACATTGCAATTTTGGGATTACAATTTAAAATCAGCAAGTTAAAGCTTCTTAAAGGCTGTAAGAAGCAACATTTATCCAATTCAGCAAGAAGCTTTGATATCACTTATAATTTCATTTAGTTCATATTTTTATCTTTTTAGATAACGGAGATATCGTCTGTTAATTATTATGATATATACAGGGTGTCCGAGCCCTGTATATATCATAATAATTCTGCGAATTTGTATAATATAATTCACCGTTTCGTAACTACTTTTGTAAAAATCTTTAAAAATAATCAAAACTAAAACTATCATAAAAATTATTTTAGTTATTAATATAATTATTATTATATTAATGACTTACGTTACTAAAGAAGATGTTTTCATGATACCTATATATTTTTTATTTAAGGGGTTCATTCCGGACCGGTAGTAGCTGGTGTGGTGGGCATAAAAGTTCCGAGATATTGCTTCTTCGGCGACGCTGTGAATACAGCCTCAAGGATGCAGTCGACCAGCGAGGTAAATATTGAGTTTGTCCTCTTATTTATTATTTCAGTGAAAGGTAATGGGAACTCGCTTTATTTCCAGGCTGGCATGGTACACATTTCTGAGTCGACGAAGCTACTGCTGCCTCAGAAACGATATATTATCAAAGATCGAGGAGCTGTCAAATTAAAAGTAAGCCCACATTACAGTCTATACAGGGATCGGAAAGTTTAATCGTTTTAAATTTGCTACTTTTTTTTTAACAGCCCTTGCCTTTTTTATGCTTTATTGCTTAAATTCACAGATTTATGTTATATTAAGAATATTCATAACATAAAATTATTATTATTTTAGTTAATAAAAGTATTTTACGAGGATTATTTTTAAAGGTGTGCAAGAATATAGAAAGAATTATACATATCTTTATATACCGGGTGTTATTTTAAAAACTTTGGACGGATTTCTCTAAGAAACAAGAGGGTGAATCAAAAGAAGTTTGAACAAAAGTTGTAGGGTTCCGAGAGGGAAATCATTTGCACACAATATCCACCCCCAACCCCTCACCCCTTAACAGAGGGAGGGGGTGACTTTTATTTCTTAAATAGGAACCCCCATTTTTTATGGTCGTGTATTGTTTTAGGTGAACAAATAAACATCTTTTGTCTGAAGTTTCCTTATTTCGGCTTGTAGTTTTTTTAAATTGCTAAAGTTTAACACTCGGAGTAGTTTCCACAAACACCAAAACACTTTCAATTCGCTCGACGCGCGTTTCGCCAGTCAAGTTGGCATCATCCGGAGACGATTAAAAACTAATCTTAAATCTACCCTATTTATACTATTTATGGTGACATCATTAGTCACGCTTCAATGATTAGTTGCTAAGCAACGCGTAAAGCGGGGTATACGGTATAGGTCCCTTGTCGCTATTCATACTACTTTTACATTTTACAATTTATATGCTCTCAAATGCATCCAACTGTCTATTATTGGTCACATTTCTAACTAATCTTAAATTACTAATATCTATTCTATGATTGTTGTTAAAAGCATGTTGTGCAACACTAGACTTATCTGTTCTTCCATATTTTAGATGAGCCATATGCTCTTTAAATCTGGTATTAATTGATCGTCTCGTTTGTCCAACATATTTTCGATCACAATCATTACAACCAATTTCGTAAATCCCAGAGCTTTCATTTGGAACAATTTTATCCTTTGGATTGTCTAAAAGTTGTTGTAATTCATTACTCGACGAATTAATCGATATTATACCCACGTTTTTGAAGACCCTACTCAAACCACGAGTAAACCGGGGTTCGTACGGGATGGATACATATTTTGGAGCCTCTATATCCTTTTGAAAGGTCGTAGAATTACGAAGTGTGGCCTTAAATTTACGCTTCCTAATTAGTTTTTCAACTATATCTCTAGGATAACTATTACTCACAGCTATATCTTTAATTAATACTTTTTCTTTTTCAAACCTCTCATTACTGAGAGGGAGGACTTAGTAAACGATGGACAAGAAAATTAAAACTTTCCATTTTATGTTGATAGATAAACTAGATAGATATGTTGATAGATGATACTTGCCTTGATACTTGACTACACATACATACTACTGATACACTTGATACTTGATGATACTTGTTGGTAGATGATAAACTTGCCATTTGAGTTGATGCTCAAGTTTGAAAATCGATTCTTCTATTGTATGGAGGTTAATGGACCACATTTTGAGAACCTCCTGTCTTGATGTTAAATAAAAGAAAAGATAAAACTAATTGATGAGGTTTTTCTTCGATATAACATACCCCACCTTTGCCCGGGACACGAGGATCTTTTCTTAATTTGGCTTTTTTTCTTAGATGAGCAAATTTGCAAAAAAAAACAACAAGCCGAAATAAAACAAAGTTCAGAGAAAAGATGTTTATTTTTTCACAAAAAACAATATGCGACCATAAAAAATTGAAGTTCCCGTTTCAAAAACAAAAGGGGTGACTTTGGTTTTGACTCCCCCTGCCAATGGGTGAGGGGATGGGATGGATATTGTGTCCAAATTTCCCCCGCCGGAACCTTGCAACTTTTGTTTGAACTTTTTTTTGATTCACCCTCTTGCTTTCTAGAGAAATCCGTTAGAGAAATCCGATATTTATATTGTGAAATGGTATGATGTAGAAATATTTAAAGGATATTATAGGATACTTACTCTTATTTACTTCCCTATTGAATCCTTCTCTTTTCTTATGGGCGCCAGTTCTATGAACACTAATTTTTTATTTGCTTGAAGGATCAATTTTAAAGTCTCATGAGTACTCTATCGTCTTAGAGGAGGTCTAATTAGGTTCATTAGTTTTTTTTATGAAATTTCTCTAAGATTATTTGATAAATAAAGTTAGTGACCCATCACCATTGCATTTAATTGTATGTAATTTTTTTATTGAAAATGTAAATTTTTTTGTGAAGCTCAAATCTGTATTGTTTTTTAAATTATTCCCTGGAATTGCAAAACAAGAATGAAGAAATTGTTATTGTATATGATTATGTTTATTGGTAGATATTGTTATGTGAAAACAAAATTTCAAAAAAAATATATTATTATCCTGCGACAATACCTACGTAACTTAACTCTAATTACATGGGACCAAGTCCTCTGACAGAATATTTCTGAATCTTAATCTTTAATCTTAATATTAGCAAATTTAGAATTGTTTACTACCTTGTTGTAAAATATGTTAATCCTTTTATGAACTTCCACAAAATTTTTCACTTTCGATTTCACGTCTACGCGAACTAGAAACTGCTGCTGGACTCTGGTGGTGGTGTCATCTAGCGGGATGTCGTTGTACTGCCTCTGGAATGCTGACTGGCTTCGCTGGTATCTCGCCTTGGGATTTATTTACCCTCTAGTTTATATTACTCGCTGCTGAGCTGTAGTTTTTTAATCTGCTATCACTTGCTAATCACTGTGAAAGTTTGTTTCTTTTTCAATATATCATCCTTTTAATATATCAAACACTATATACTATATAATCCTTTTAATATATCAAACAAATATTAACTGCAAATTTTCTTTCCCTGGGCTGGGACTAAATACTGCGAAAACGCTTATACATGCAGTTTCACGGCGTTAAGACCACATGACGCACTGGTATTATTGCTTACTTGTATTACTGGTATTATTGCACAAATTAACACTTATTATTTAAATTTACAATTACTTTTTACTAAGAAATTGTTATCAAGTTCAAGAACGTGGCTGTTGCTATTCGTTGGTTATAGGCAAGTGTTTGTTTGCGCTTATGATATAGTCCGTTAGTTGTAGACTACTGAATTTAATTTATTTTAATTTGTTGTATTATATATATATATATATATATATATATATATATATATATATATATATATATATATATATATATATATATATATATATATTGTACTGTATTGTATACTATATATTTCTATGCATTTAGCAGGATCATATTGTCAATGTCTGAGTATTATCATTAGTGTTTAACTAGCTTTATCTTTTATTTCAGGGGAAAGGAGTAGTTGAAACTTATTGGGTATTTGAGGAGAATATCAGCGACGGTGGTGAATCTGCAAATTAAATGTGCTTCGATTTGTTATTGTCAAAAGAAAACGTTGAAATCTTAGTAATATTGGTTAATTTATTATGCTTCAATAGAAGTAGTTTGTTGTTCACATATCCACATAATTTTAAGTTGTTCTTAGTTATATTTATTTTTATCGTAATAAAAGGGCACAAAAATACAATTCTAATATTCTTTTAATACGTTTCGCCTCGCTTGAATTACTTGTTTTGCTAATTCGCAACACCTCCTTTACTCTAGTATTTTCCAATGGCCCTCATTTGGTCCATATCCATACCATTTTGATTTATTTATTAACCTCAACCTCAATCTACCCTGGGAACTGTAATGTAACTTTCACGAATATAATGAATCTTCTACATAATCATAACCCAGTTCTTCGTCCTCTAACGGTACACGGTTAGAGATGAGCATTGTATGCTGGCTTTTCTGCACCCACATCTCCCTCAGCAACCAGCAGAACGACAGAATATGGCCTTCAAAATAGTTTGATGAGCCAAGAATATTGACGTGAAATAGTGAGGTCTCACTGGGATGAGCAATTCATTCTCTTCTGTAGCCCAAGGCTGTGAACCCCAAGGCTCTGGAGGTAGTTGTGGTTGTCAAGCCATTGTTGTATCTGTAAGTATACTATCAATGAGTGTTGCTCTGCTGCGTTTTTGGTAGGTGGAAGTGACGGGAGACTTAACTTTCATCTCGGTCAATGACTTGAGAAACAAAAAATACAGCTTTCTTTAAAATACCGTTATCTTTTGAAGCATTCATACCAACCACCACCATAGTACATATCGGCTCCAATTGTCCATGAAATATGATTTTTGTTTTAAATGAAATTGTATTTTTTTTGGAGATTTTTGCATTGAGAGCATGACAATAAAGCGACCTATTTCTTTAAAATCTATCATGGCGTACAAACGAAAAATTTTGTGAGAAAAGAAATGATGACTGGGGTATCTGTTTTAAAAATAATAAATGCTTGTATTGATTTGGTTGCAGCAGAAATTAGGATCATCCGGCGTGTTGTGGTAGCTTCCAAAAAATTAAAGTAGAGGAAAAAGGCTGGAGAGAATATTTAGTGAATGAATTAAATCAATTGTGTTCATACCTAAATGATCATCAAGATTAGGTCTGTCAATTTTCGATAAAGGAGTTACAGGATAAGATGAATGAATTTGTACCAGATAATTCAGAAAATTGGACCTATAAATATTTAAAATAGAAGCTATTTCAACGTTATAAAAATGAAATTATAGAAAATCAGAGAGTGATATGTTTTAGAGGAACAACCGAAAAATTATTTCATGACCAATAAGTACAAAAATAAGAGAAGTGACAAAATAGACGAAAAGCTTCGCATAATCTTTTATTAAAGAAGATATTCGTTCTGTTTATTTCGATTCTGATATATCCTATGTATCAGAATATATTCCTCAAAGCTTACATACAGGGTGGGGCAATAGTGCGTCGGATCTCGATATCTCGTGTTTTATGATAGCTAGAATTTTTTAAAAAAATGCAAGTAAATTAATTAAAAAAGTCTATAACTGGAAATTATATCAGAACATACAGGGAGAGCCAAGATAAAATTACAGGACGAGGTGCCTCTTTTTAAAATAGAGTTCTATGTATATCAGTACATTTTTTGAAGCCTCTAGTTCTAGTTCTAGTCTCCTTTCACTCCTATATTATTATTGACTCTCTCCCGAGCACATGCATATAATGAATTTTTTTGTTGAAATAATGTAATATGCAGATTGATATTAAAAAAGTCAACTACAGTCACAATTATGAGATTTAAGAAAAACTAAGTAACCCAAAACTTATGTCACGAGACATCTAATTAATGTTTTTCAATCATTTTCATTTTCTAGAAATGTATAGGGTGGCCAAAAATTATTTTTCAAGTAAGAACTTTTTAAAAATGAATTATCTCAATTTTTTCAAATGGAACTCCTTGTATATTTTTCCCGACGTGTTGGAGAAATTAAAAACGAACATTTTTTGTAAGTACTTCCCTAATTGCAACTATATAAAGTTTCATAAATAAATAAGTGCTTATTTTTTAATCAAGAACTTTTTAAATTGGATTGTCTCATTTTTTTTGAAATGATAGAATATAGAAATGAAAAACGAAAATTTCTTTATACTTCTGGTTCTAATTGTTTTATTCAGCAATAGTTACAAAATTCAAAAATAAACTTCTTAAAAAAAGAGGTCCCTTCAAATAACTAGTTATAAAAAAATTATAATAAATGTTTCACATTTATTATACATCCCTTTGATTGACACACATCTCTATGCGCTTTTGAAATGAGGTTCCCACTGTTCCTAAAACTTCCGGTGTGATAGATCTAAAGGCAGTTATTTTCTCTCCTTCATATTCGATACTGTTGTTGGTGTGTCTCTATGAACAATTTCCTTCGCGTATCACCATTAAAAAATCCATTTTTGCAAGATCTGGGGATCTAGCAGGCCATTTAATGGGTCCATTCCTTCCAATCCATTGATGACGCTAGGTCCTAATATATATTTTCCAATAATTCCTCCCCAAATGTTTAATTATCTGTGTTGATTATCAACTTGCATAAAAAAGTATAATAATGGAAATTGTGCCTATGAACAAATCCATTTTTATGAAAAGTTGCGTCATCAGTAAATAAAACATTATTGAAGAAGTTGACTTCATCTTGCATTTTACCTCTGGCCCAAGTACAAAATCGTAGCCGCTTTTGAAAATCGATACCAGATAATTCCTGGTGCAATATTTGACCCATAGACCGCCTACTTATTCCTACTAATGAGCTCAGTTCTCTTTGACTAACATGGTGATTCTCAACCATTGCCAGCACCACAGAAACTCTTCTTCGTTTACAACACGTTTTATTCGATCACTTTTTTATATTCCACATTTCCGGTTTCCAGAAATCTATCGAGCAGATTTTGGAAGATGCTAATATCAGGAATCCTTCTTCCAGTATAGCGTTGGTGATACATTCTAGTGGCAAGTAAACAATTTCTGTCTGACTCCCCCAAAACAAAAATCATGTCTACAATTTCCGCTTTATTAAAATTCATATTGTAAATTTTTCACTTTCATAGGTATCGCCGATTCTTGCGGGAAAATATGCTTCAAAACATATTTTGGATCTTCTTTATGTATTGGATTTTTTTACATATTAGGCGAAAGCGATAAAATTTGAAAGTTCAGCTGTCCAGAATTTTAGTATTAATATTGCTGACGACGCATTTGTATGATTTGTTTTATCCTAAACAAATCTATTGATTTTATTATCACGCTATGGGATGTTAATATGTTAAGCACCAGAAAGCTCCATTAATGTAAAAAAACTGTAGTATTTTGTCCCCAAGAGCGCGCAAGTGCAAAAAATTAGAAAAATATTCTATTTTGTTATATCTACGAGCCCCTTCCCATTTCAGTTGGCCCACCTAGGGATTAGTCAGAAATTTCATCTTATGGAGCAAAAGTAGAAGAAGAAATATACGACACGAACTTCCAAATTTATTTATTCTTTTGACAACTTCTTTTAACCACAAAAATACATCTTAGGTGACTGAGACTGATAACTAACATAAAATGAGAATAAAAAGAAATAAATGTGAACAAATACGTTAAATTAACAAAACAACAATTTTATAATTTACCACTGGGTAACATCACCTTTATTTTTTATTACAGCCGAAATTCGTTGAGGCATAGTATTAACCAAGCCTTGGCATAATTCTGGTGTGAAAGAATCCCATATTTCCTGAAGCCTTTGCTTCAGTTCAGGGATTGTTCGAGCAGGGTATTTCCGTAGCACCTTTTTCATCTCGTGCCACAGAGTTTCAATGGGTGATAGATCCGGACTACTAGAAACCCATTCCAAAAGTTGTATACCATAGTCCTCCATCCATTTTAAACTTCGTTTTGAGGTGTGGCATGCTGCGCCGTCCTGCTGAAACATAAATTCTTGGCCTGATGTCAAACACTCTTCCATGACCGGTAACAGTGATTTTTCTAAAATGGCCAAATATTTGTTTGTATCCACGTTTCCGACAATAAAATGGAGTTTTCCTACTCCTTTTGATGACATGCTTCCCCACACCATGACGGATGCAGGAAATTTTACTTTTCTTTTAAGACAGTCAGCATGGAATGCTTAATTTTTTGCGAATAACTCTACTTCGACTATCTCCAACACAAACTTCGAATCGGGCCTCATCGCTCCATTGTATTGCACGCCATTGCTGAGATGTCCAATCCTTATGTTCTTTTGCCCATCTTACCCTATTTTTCTTCTACCGTGGTGTTAAAAGTGGCTTTTCTTTGGCCTAATGCAAAATTGTCACTTTTAATTTTTCTAGTTCATTTTTTTTATTAATAAACTTACTTTGTAAGTCCCAAATCCTAATTTGTGAGCCTCTCTGTGAGTTGTTGATCTTGAAATACGTCTTCCAACGGCATCACTCCACAGAACACTTAACTCGAGGTAATTGGCACGTCTGTTTTTCTGGATAATTCTTCTTAACGCTATTCTATCACAATCTGTAATCTTGCTTTTTTTACATATCGGGGCTTTGCAGCGACTGAACTCGTCATTTTATATCTTCTAACTATATTTCTTACACTATACCGCGATAATTCTAATAAATTTGCAATTTCCGAGTTTGACTTCCCACAATTGAAAAATTTAATAATAAGTGAACGAATTTTGTCTTCCATAACCTTTCCTCTGCCCATTTTTAAAGAACACAACTACTTTGAAGCTGTATCAAATGAATTCTGACAGCTATGAGTATTAGCAATAATTGTTTAATTGTTGTGGCGTCTGTTTTCCACGGCCACCTTCGAATTGTAGGCTTACTTTGTAATGAATAAAAAAACGGGTTGTTCGCCGTACTTGCAACATTTTGCTTCTTTGTTACACATTTGAGTGAAGACCAATAAAGTTGGGTGTTTTCTACTGCATAAGATTAAATATGCCCTATTAATTACTTTGAGACCTAAACACAGCTTGTAGTATTTATTATGTTTTGATGCTGACCAAAAAACTAAGATTTCAATGGGTGGGCCAACTGATATGGGAAGGGGCTCGTATTATGTACTGAAGATGTGTTACATGTATTTTCATATAGTTCAATATTGCAATAAGCATTTCTTTTCAAAGGTAGAATAAAACAATAATTGTTCACGCTATTATATTAAATACGTTCTCTTGGACAACGTTATTTAGCAGTTGATGGCAGTATATTTTAGCCATTGCCTACATAAGAACTCCTCCCAAACTCCCAACTCTTAGTCGGCTTTAAATACAGCTTTTATTTCTATTTACATTTACGTTTCTTTTTGTATAAATGTAACATTAATTACTGTATTAATATGCCTAATATTGTATGAATGTTCTTCAAATTTCCTATGATCATGCTATTTAGTAATCAAGCGACATACAAAATAAATTCGTACTCAAATAATTCATCCACGACAAAATGGTTCACTTAGAGGTTAATTCTCCACGATCTAATATAGACAGGTCAAGATAAATGTACTGTATAGCATGCGTGATAGTGATACATCTATCAAAATACACAAGTATCATGTCTAATACACTTTCGAATAATTAATTTTGGATTTTGATTGCACATTGAATTAATTAATTTACCTCACGAGAAAAGAAAACACGAACAGGCCTGACAATACCTACATCAATTGATGTTAGCCTTCGTTGTTATCAGGTATCTACAGAACGTTCCATATTAGCATAATTTCCGTTTACAAGAAACTTGCTGGATTTTATAACTCAACATGTACGGTATGCTGATGGAGAGTGTTCAGCACTTTGTCCAGGTAAATATACAAATATTTTAATATATAATTCTATGTGTAAATTATCCAATTTAAAGTATCTATATAGGTTATTAAATAGTTCAAAATTCGCCAATTTCACGCAAAAATCTGCACGTTGTTCAGGTTAGTAAATGATAAATACGCGTAGATGTACATCCAGTTACAAAGGAAGTTCAAAATTGTTGTTAAAAAGTTTGCTTAAAAAAATCATAGACTTTGTATCTTAGCAAGTGTCTTGGGCGTATTGAAAATACCAGACACAACTTTTCGTTTGCTGTAGTAGAGTACCTGATTAGTTATCTGATCAGTTATACAGTACTTGTGCGTCAAAATAACAATTTTTGTCGGTTTGTGGTGACGGCTGGTAGTTTAGGATGATTATATGATCATATGCTGAAAATGAAGCATTTATAATGCCCAATTAGAATAGTCTCTAGGAGAAAACTTCAGGCAAGACTTGAGGAAATTATATTCAAAAGGAGATGTCGAGAATGGTTCTCGCGCAATAGGAAAGACAATTGTGATCCGACCAGCATCCGATATTAATGATTGCATGATTCGGTTTTGTAAATTTTAATACATGGTATATTCAAGTTATGGTTGTGTTAAAATAACATTAGTATGGCTGACTAAGTAATATTGGTCGTGGTTGGCGCCGATTTGCTAAAGTTACATTATCGTTCTCAGAAGGTAGGTAAAACTTTTCTATATAACTTAAGGATAACACCAAATTAGACTACGAGTATGCTGTTTTAAAGGAAATTTTATGCTGAAAAATTTCCTCTTATAATATTTTTTAAAAACGGTTTTATCACGGTATACCAGATATTGGCAAAACTAGAGAAAAAGTATGTTTTTGGGATGTTTTACCCCCTATAACTTCTAAACTCGCTCGATTTCAGAAAACTGCCTGATCAATTCCCCCATTCGGGGGATCAAAATTGATCAATTTCTGCAAAGGAACCTAAGGGATCTCTCGAGCAGACGGACATCCCTATGTGGGATTTCATACTCATTGAATACATTGTATATTTATCAATCGAATAATAAAATAAAGGTCATCATGGAAAAGCTGGGAAAATTTCAACTCTTAATGTTCATACAAATAACAGATGATTTTAAAAAAATATTTCAATCTTGACTACCATTGGTCGCAGAGGAATTTTTTTTTTTGAAATACCTGCTTTTCAACCAGATGTCAAGGCCCATATAATTAAAAGCATTTATCGTTATTCTGTACGCACTTTTTAACACCTCTAGATCCTTTGTGGAACATCTAGATCTATGTCTTGCTTATGACAATTGTTTAAATGGTCGCTCTCTGGAAAAAACAATTGCAGTTCTTCATCTACTACATTTCAACTATCAAACCGATCTGGTTGAAATTTTGCACTCGTATAAACACCCATAATGGGCCTGTCACCAAGATTTATATGTACCTTATGGCCATTATTGCAAAAGTTATTAACTTTTATCAAATAGTGCAGAAAAGAGGCTTTTTTAACAATGTCCCAATAATTTATATATCGATTTTAACGCATAAGAAACAAAAATAAAGGCCTTATTCGTATTCAACATTTACTAACCCCTTCTCCTATGACTTAACAATATTCAAATACCTGTAATACATTAAATCAACTTCTTTTGGTACAGACTCGTCTAAAAGTACCTATCAAGAGCAATTCAGCAATTAATGCGTTGATAACAAGCAGTATTTAACAACGTATTCAAGCCTGTATTTAATAAAGACTGTTGCTTAGTATGCGTGGAGAAAGCGATAAAAAAAAATTCTGTTTTCAAACAAGGTATGTAAAAAGTACATCCTGCAAGATATCAATAGCATACGACATTTTCAATAATGGCTCTAGACATTCCCATAGTATTTAATATTTAATAAAATTTCAAACTTGTATATAGAATAACAGGATAATGGCTTCTTAAGAAGTTCCCTACATTTCGTATCAGAAAAGTTTCCAGCCATTATTTGTGCTCCGGAAATTACCAGATTGTAGCTTTGGAACAGTAACTTTAAGAGCCTGGACGACAGCTGAGACTTCTAATGAGGTTATTCATTAAGAATATTATATAAAAAACCGCACGACCAGGAACAAGGAAATCTATATAGCTAGCGTATTTAATTCTTCAATAAGATACAGCAATATATTTGTGCATTTAAAGTGATAGCTTTCGCACGTCATAAAAAGTGATACTTTCTCGCACGAGTGCGAAAAATAAACTGCTTTTGGCACTAGTGCGAGAAATAAAAATATAAAAAAATACTTCTTGTTATGCAGAGTGGGGCAATAGTGCGTCGGACTTCGATATCTCGAGTTCCATGATCGCTAGAATTTTTTTTTTTTAAAATGCAAGCAAACTAAATAAAAAAGTCTACAACTGGAAGTTATTTCCGACTGTACAGGGCGAGCCAAGAAGAAATTACAGGACCAAATGCCTTTTTCTTAAATCGAATGCTATGTATATCAGTACATTTTTTTAAGCACCTTTCTAGTCTTCTGTATATTTTTCAACGATGTAATGTAGAAATGAAAACGAACATTTTTTGTAAGTACTTTCCTATGGCTAATTGCAACCATTTTCGTTTTACAAATAAATAAGTGTTTCATTTTCAATTAAGAACATTTTAAAATTGAATTTTCTCAATTTTTTCAAATGGAACAACATGTATATTTTTCAACAATGTAATGCAGAAATGAAACAAACATTTTTTTGTTTCATTTCTTACTAGGGCTAATGGCAACCATTTTCGTTTTATAATAAAATAAGTGTCAAATAGTTGGAATTTTACAATATGACTTTTAATAAAGCGGAACTTATAGACATGACTTTTGTTTTGGGCGAGTCAGACAGAAATTTACTTTCCACATTTATCAGCAACGTTAACTGGAAGAAGGATTCCTGATGTAAGAAGCTTCCAAAACCTTCTCGGTAGATTTCTGGAAACTGGAAATGTCGAATATAAAAAAAGTGAACGAATAAAACGTATTGTGAACGAAGAAAATAAATTTTCTGTGGCAACGTTTGAGAATCACCATGTTAGTCAAAGAGAAGTGAACTCATTAGTAGGAATAAGTACGCGGTCTGTGGGTCGATTCTTAAAAAAAAATAAGTTGCATCCATATCATATTCAATTGCATCAGGAATTATATGCTGACGATTTTCAAAAGCGTTTACAATTTTGTAATTCGGCCAGAGGTAAATGCAAGATAATGTCAGCTTCTTCGACAATGTTTTATTTACTGATGAGGCTCAACTTTTTATAAAAATGGATTGGTTAATAGGCACAATTTTCATTATTATGCTTCGGAAAATCCTCACTTTTTTATAAGTTGATAACCAAGGCAGAAGGTCTATAAATGTTTGGGGTGGAATTATTTAAGAATATGTAATAGGACCATATTTCTTTGATGGTACATTAACGTCATTAGCTGGAGCTATTTATCTTGATTTTGTAGAAAACTATCTGCCACAATTATTGGTAATCTCTCTGAAGTAAATCCAAATAGGATGTGGGTTCAGTAAGATGGTGCTCCACCAGGGTAGATTATCTCATGAGAAGTGGGCGGAGTTCTCTCGTAACCGAATTTCTGCTATTCTTGAAAACAATGAAAACCACGAAGTATTCACTTCACAGATTTGTAAGAGAACCTGATTCTCGTGGTATTTTATAGGAGAAGTATAAGTTCTCCTGAGAAAATTGAGTTAACCCAACTTATAGAACGTATTGATTAAAATTAATGTCATCTTGAGATAAATAAATTAAACTAGGTAAATTGTGAGAATTATATATACAAGTATTTCAATTTACAGGTATGTAATAATATTTTTAATATATTTCTTAACATTTGACATTACTATAATAATTGATAGGCAATATCAAGCCAATTTTACGGTCATGGTTCATAAAGACAACAATAAAGACTTGAAACAATTTTTAGAAAATATGCAATAAAACTCTTGACGGAGCTCTTATGCGAGCAGTTGTCTAGCCAAAGAGTTATGATTCTGACATCTCCGTTAATTAAAAAGAAAGAATAAAAGGAGATTATTATATCTTCTTTTTTCCTGCCCGATATCCTCGTGCCAAAGAGGTGTGATTGGTTTGACAGGCGTTTTCGGTCCCACCGGAACAAAGGTTTCATTAAATACTAGGAGTAAACAAGACAACCTTGAATTATTCCATTCTAGGCAACATTATAACTTTTTGAAGATCCGCTGAATGTATGCTTCCTCTTCTCTTTTAGAATCAGCGTCGATCTGATACATTTCTCTTGCAGTTATATATTGTTTTCATGTTTTGCATATTGTTAGCATAATTCACCCTCAGCAAATACTATCCTCTGTGTGATCATGAGTTTTTAAATTGACAAATTCTTCGCACTCTTCTTGGCCCAAGCGCATAAAATTCATTTCTGTAAGTACTTTACTAGCTTACACTTTTATGATGTCGATGATATTATATTATTTAGTTAAAAAGTAGTAGTGAAGCTTGCCACGCTTTAACCTCAAAAGTAATAATGGTAATAATGTACAGCGATTCACAGAATAGTGCACACATTTTTCATGATACTAAGATTAGTACCATGCACATTTTTAGCATAGATTAAAGAGATTTTTAGGTTATAACCCCATGGACATAAATAATAATAAACAGCTGATACATTCTCGATTTTGATTGGCTAGAGCTCGAATCACGTTCCCATCCAGCTACGTTCAAGAATAGCGATTTAGCAACCAGGAGAAATGGAAGTGAACTTCCGGGGAAGTAATCTCATATTTTCTCCTGATAACTTCGAAGTTCTCTCGAACTCAAGAATAGCCATCCAGATGGTGCTCCACCAATAATACCTACCATCATCAATGGATTGGATGGAATGAACCCATTAAATGGCCTGCTAGATCCCCAGATCTAACAAAAATGGATTTCTTTTTATAGGAATACGTGAAGGAAATTGTTTTTCGAGACACACCAATAACGGTACAAAATATGAAGGAAAGAATAATAACTGCCTTTAGATATATCACACCGGCAGTTTTAGGAAGAGTGGGAATCTCATTTCAAAATGTGGAACCATTATAATTTTTTCTAACGAGTTAATTGCAGAAACCTCTTTTTTTGTTTATTTTGGAATTTTGTAATTATAGCCCAGTAAAACAATTAGTCCTAGGGAAGTACACAAAAATCTTCGTTTTTCAATTTGAGACAATTCAATTTAAAAAGTTCTTATTTATTTATAAAACGAAAATGATTGTAATTGTAACCACTGGGGTTTTTACCAGATTGACCGATGTTAAAATGAAAGGGAGCGTCGGGGTTTGCAAAAATATGTATACATACATAAATATATACACACAGGATCTCATAGTCCTGGGTTCGTCGCGTATGCTTTAAAGTTAGAAGGGGAAATCTTAATACTGATACGTGGAGATTTAGCTTACCTCATATGCTCTCATGATGTCGATGTTAATCCTGTATGGCTAAAATCTCACATCATCACTAAGATTCACGAACTAACTTTGTCGGATAATATTGAATTTCGTTGGTCAAGAGATTAATTCAAATAACTTCAAATCAAGATATATATTTAATGTTTAACAGAATAAATTACGCTGACAATAAAACATAACACTAAACAAACTATAAATTTGGACACTTAACCAGATACGTCGCGCAAATAATACATCTATTCATATGAAAACACAGCTAATCGCTAGGGTTAAGTAGACCTGACTCTAATAGAACAAATTTGAGTGACTTTCCGCTTATTAAACTATTTGATTTTAAACCCGAATTTACTGTCTGAAAATCTGCCGGAAACTGCATAATTTAGGCTAAGATTGTTGCTCCAGTCCTCGCTGGGCGGGACCAAAGTCGATCTTTCATCCCCTTTAAGTAATACCACTTACTGGGGGTGAAATCTCCACCAATCCTACGGGACCTACTTTACCCCTTACATGATCTCAGGAAACTATTCCCGTACTCTAACGACATCTGGTTGCAAAATAGAAACTAAACATTTTACATGACATT